>LGRX02003107.1:0-43486 GCA_001247695.2 Cymbomonas tetramitiformis | reverse complement strand
CTCCGGTCTAGTACAGAAAAATAAAAAATCCTTAAAAAAGTGAAAAAAATCGCGTCCGGAGGCTCGTGGTCTCAGCCAGAGTAGGGATATTCCATGCGTCAGCGTCATCGTCAGCTGACAAATTAAAACATGCTTATCATAATGACGATGACGCATCGGCATGTGACACGAGACGATGCGATGTTGGATGTAGACAGCGACCGCTCACCGCGACCGTCTGTCGGTGCCGGGTCGAAATCGATGCCGTGCCTCGTGCGTGTCGTCGCGTCGTGTCGTATCGATGCGATGTCGCTGTCGCTGTCGGTCAGTCGCGAGTCGGTGTGTTCACGTGTACGAATATAAAGTTCTGGAGACAGTTCAACAGTCGACTGCACTCACGTCAGTGCCACACGTGCCACACGTCAACGGAACGGTTTTCCATCTCCGCTCGATGTCGAATGCGAATTTATACGCGATGAACATAAAAAGGCGAGATCGGGAGTTCGGGAAACAAAAGAAGAGCACGAGCTCGAGGTTTGGTTGTTGGAAGTTTCCTAAATTCAAGCTGCAGGACAAGGTTGTCTTAGTCGATACGTTGGCGCATTCTACTTCGTTCACATTGCGACCGTTTAACTCTTAAAGAACCTTAAACACACTCCTGAGAAATTCGAGTTCCCCTACGCGTGTCTTCTAATTCACAGCGAAACGATGAATTTATCCAACACCCATATCGCTTCTGTAAAGCCGTTCAGCCGAGGTAGCAATGCAAGCATGCTGTCCGCAAAATGCAGAGGAGTCTCTCGTATTGCTTATCAAATGCCTGTGCAGCGCTCTCGGCGGCTTCCCGTGTTTGGACAGGCCACGGGAGAACACTTTGACAAGGTTTTGCAAGCCATTGCAAATGGGCAGAGGGTGAGTTACTTCCTATTCACGCTCGCTATGCGCCTTGTGAGATGCATTCTTGCAGGCTTTCCTTGGAATGTTCAAGTAGTATGTTTGCCTTGCTGCGATGCTTCAGGATGACGCCTTGAGTCCTCTTGGACCACCTCCTCCGACGGATCGCACAGAAGGCGGGGGCTTCATTAACTTGTCTTATGGCGAAGACTGGCTTGCTGACCAGTTAGCTGACAGTATGCAATCAGGTATCCATTTATCCTCGCTGCTTCGCTTCTTTGTACTGCTCACTTGCTTTGCACCGGTAGCCCTGCGTGACCCTTGCTGTTTTGTTTGCATTCCTAAACGACTTGCTGGGCACCGGTTTCCCTCAACGACCTTGCCCCGCAATCGTGTTCACTTTTCCAGCGATCGCGCAAGTGATGTGCAACTGCAAGCACTATCAAGATCATAAAGCTGAAGGCTCTTCGCGCATCGCGCAGAGCCGCCTGACAGTAAAGCAAGGTTGTGGGATGCCAGGTCAGAGCAGCAGTCCAAAGGAGACGCTAAAGGAGACGCCTGAAAGCGTTCGACAAGCCATTCCTTTACCTCAGCGTCCGCAGCGGCCCAGTCGGAAAGTGCCGTCTGTCGAGGCCAGTGTCAAACGCATCGTTCAAGTAGATGACAATCAACCCCTGACTACATCATCCCCAACGGAACAACGTTTTGCAATGGTGGAGACTGCCGTCACCTGCGCTGTCGCTCTAGCCTTGCTTATACCTCTTCTTACCCAATAGCCCACAGACTAATACTTCCCGCCGCGAACACCTCCGTTTTAATTTGCTTAATCCACATCCCACTTCGAAGTATGTGCTGCAACGAAGCACAGGCTGACACGAAAGCTCAGTTCACGCTGACCGTGCAGAGTGCTCTTGAACAGGGTGCGCATGCCACACACACACACACACACACACAGAGTTCACCACCGACGATAGATTCCATGCAATACAAAGTCATTTGTACAACGTTCACTTCACATGCGTTGCCGTCTTGTTGATACTTCACAAGCGCAGCTAATAATCACTTGTGTGACTTGAAGGCTTGCACAATCGATGTTCTAGTGACCCTTTTCATGATTTTATGCAAATTTTGTGGTGAATGGTGTAAACTTGGTTTACTTTACACACACATTGTTGCTCTTTTGACGAGACTTTATCGTAATTTCACGTTTCACTCCGACGGTAATGCTCCCCCAAGTTTTTTGTTTAGTAGACCTAGGGTAATATATTGGCATCACAACTATATTCATATCTTTGGGTGTTTACTGGACCGCTTTGGTTTGTCTCAGTTAGGCCACGGTAATTTTTTAGTGTTGCTTAGACTATGTGGACCAATATTCATATCTTAGCATATCTAAGTAATGAAAGGGCTCGGCTACTATTAAATATTGCTCTCTTCAAAAAAATGCCCTCCTGCACGCATGCCAGCGGTTGATATCCGCCAATAATAGTGAAAAGGAACCTTCAAATTTTCGGTGGCGGACACCCTAAATAAGTCGATAGGGGCGCTTTAGTCGGGTAAGGCAATGATGGATAGCAACGGATCGGAAAAATCGCACGCGGACATGTCCAAAAAATACGAAGCAAACGCTGCGACGAGTTCCATTCCAATCTAGTGACGTGAGCTACCGTACGTGCCCCTCAAATATCTTCAATCCATCATGCGGCGGCCCCCAACGTCCCACCAAGCGGAGTGGTCTAGCCGCTCGTCGCAAATCGTACATAGCAAAAGCGCGCTGGAGCGCATACTCCGGTCTGGGAGATATATCTGAGGTGGGTCACACAAGCTAGTGACAGTGACAAACACACCACCCGGACTAGTTAAGTGTCGTTAAGGCTTCAAGCCTAACGATAGTTAGCTAGTCAGCAAGGAAGTCACATTTCGGAATTTCTAACGGGGAAGACCACAAGTAAGCATAAGGAGCATGCTATAGTGACATCTAGGGAAACAAACGCTTTGTGTCTAAGTTCCAATTTTCAAAATCTGCCCGTCGAGTGGACGTCCGAACGGCAAAAAATCTGCTGATCCCCGCGTAAATTCAGAGCACGCTCGTGTTCGGTCTTGCACTCAAATCTCTGATGTCCTCAAGCGATTCAGAGCACGCTCGTGTCTGGTCAACGGCTAAGATCTCTGCTGGCGAGTGGTACTAGTAGGATTCCCGAAATAAATGTTGTTACCAAAAATCGCCCTCCTCTGGGGTCTTACAACGGTGCACATCGAATCACAGAGAATAACACTGTGCCGGATCCAACCAGAAATAAATAGAGCCGCCGCCAGCTAGTGTCGTGAGTAAATCAACTGAAAACAAAGAAATAAAATGCAGCCGACAAGTGTCGTGAGTAAATCAACAATTAAAAGAGATAGAATGCCGCCGCGCCCGGACACGTCGCAAAGAAATAAAAATGAAACCAATCAATAGTAATAGCCACCATCATCGTAGATCGTACACATAGGCACCACCAGAGTCGGAGGCCCCATAGTCACCGTAATAGTCGTTATAATCTACGACATCAGATTGTCCGCCGACAGCAAAATCGTCGGAAATCTCCAGACCACCCTTGGTAGAGCTGGTGGTCCTCGTGATCATGCTCGCGCGCTCCGCGGGAGGCCTCCCAAGCCTCCCACTCCGCAGCGGTGTAGCCGCCCTCGGCGGTCTCGTAATCGTCGTTGGCCTCGTCGTCCCAGGCCTCAGACTACTCGTAAGAATTAGAAATATCGTCCTCTCCAAGTGGAGAGCCATCTGCCGGCTCCTCGAACGAATCAACTCCAGGCTCAAGGGGAGCACTGGACTGAGGAACTCCCAAGTGGGGTAGAGAAACAGCGGATTCCGAAAAACACTCCTCTTCACTACAATCTGACTCGTCCCAATACCCTGGAGGGTTCTGAGACCCATCATTCTCGTCCTCAAAATCAGACTCGTCCCAGTACCCTGGAGGGTTCTGGGAGTCGTGTTCATCATCTTCTGAACCGCTAAAAGCATCCACATGATCGGTCGAAAAATCATCGGGGGTCTGAAAAGCAGCGCCAACAGCTGAGGACCCTGCCGGCCGAGTTTCGTGATAGTGGTGAATCTCACGCTGCACAATAGTGCGAGCGCGCTCCCTAGGTTCGGAACGAACCAAGGGGGTACGTGGCAAATTCTGCGGAATAAAGTTTGTCTGCGTAAAAACATCGGTCCCAGAGTCAGCTGAGAGTACAGAGGTGGGTTGGCAGTGCGTCGATAAAATCGCACCACCAACCCCAACGCCCCCAGACGCAACAGAAATCTGCAAAATAACCGGCGGGGTCTCCGAAAAATCTGGTCCTATCGAAATGTCCACGCCAGGGAATGGAGAAGCAACAGCGGCTGCAGCGCTCTGATAAAACGAAATTGTAACAAACGCCGGCTTTTCATGGGACGGAAGCCGGGTTGTCCAACTGGTGACACATTGTGACACACGTGTGACGTACGCATGACAGAGTATCGTATGTGGCACTGGCTTGCTTATGCCGTAGTCGCGATGCAGACTGCTGATGACAGTGTATGGTTGGTTTCATATGTTAAAGAGAATGCAGAGTACAGTCGATGGTGCATGTGGCAGATATTTGGGAGACGATTGACGACGTGGGCACCATCGTAGGAGGCAGTGAGATATTGTGACACAGGTGGTGGTCGCGCAGAGGTGAGAGCGCGACGCACGGACAGGAGACTGGTAGTTTGGAGGTCACGAGACAAATCTATGGATATGATATTACAGAATCCGGACGGACAGTTTTCAAGTAGCACTTTTTCAATTTCTCACGGGACAACAGATTTTGGTGGTGTGAGCAAAACGCGCAGCGTTACTAAAAAGAAGATTCTACTCACTGGAGAGTGGGGGCCCAGACGCGTGAGTCTGGGTCCCCCACTATCGGGCAGAGAGGCACGCGTGGTGAATGCGCGTAGTTGTTGAGATACAGTTGAGATTGAGGCTGAATGAGCCTAGGTTACGGACTTGGATATTTCTTGATGGGCTCGTATGCCTAATTTGGACACACACACACACACATATATATATATATATTGGAGGCTGAATGCCTGAGTACATGGTTTTCATTGTATTGCTTCTTGATGTGTAACTATGTTGCTTCTCTTGTTGTTGTTATCGCGTTGCTTATTTCTTGATATGAGGTTATCCGTCCCCCCCCCTCCCCCTCCACCCCCTCTCCCCCGCCCACCACGACCCCCTTCCTCAACGTCTCCAAATACCCCCTTAATTCTTCGACTTCCCTCCCCACCGCTCAGATTCAGCCACCCCTCCACTCACCCGGCCATGGCTGCTTCTCCATCCTCTAGAGTTTTTTTGCCTAGCACTTAGGTTTTTTTCTAGATGCCACCCTGCTGAAAAGTGGGCTGAGCCCCTTTGTGGGCGCGCTATAGCAGAGGGAGTAGCCCCTGGTGTTTTCACTAGCCTGCTTTGCAGGGATACCGCACTCTCAGGACTTTGTCCCCTTTGCTAGCGTAAATGTTTTTATTATTATATTGTTATCCGGAGCACATATTCTCCACATTAGGTTACGAATATTACGCTCTCGCGCGACAAAACAGTTTTCGAATGGGGCCTTCGTTTCGGAATTCGTGTTTATTTTTATGTTAGATGAAAATGCACCCACGAGACGACTTGTTGAGATATTTGAGGACATCGATAGATGTCATGCCGAGCACGCACACAATCATAATTATATGCTACGTTGGATCATACCGCAGAGCATCGAGACGTCATCTAATGGTTTATTTGGTGGCTGAGGAGTTACAACAGCTCTTGGCAGTATTTTGAGTGTTTTGTCTTACCATGTGCACGCGGTTGCGACAAAATAACATCGCGAAACATAGAGCAAACAGTAGCTAGCTTCTTATGGCCCAAAGAATCGGCCTTCTCAAACTTCTTGTCCGCCGATGCCAAGAGAGCCAGCGCCTCTCCCAGCGTGCCAGGCACAGAAACAACTTCCGGCATCCCGACAAAATATGCACGCCTGTCTACCAGAGGTGCACCTCCAAACGTGAGTGGGCGGGCCAACGCCGCCCGGAAAAATATAGAAGAGAGAACGCTCTAAAATATAATTCCCATAAATCAGAAACTAAAACACTCGAAAGGTGAGTGGGAACATAACCTACTGGAAATGCAGTCTCGAGCGGGAGAGACATGCAAGCAGGAGATGAATCGAACGCCACGAGAATAACATTAGATAGAATATATAGATTATTCTCTAGGAACTGTCACCAGGGAAGATATCTTCCGTTGAGCTGGTACGGGCCCAAATCAAAAATTCTTTCGGCCCGCCTTCGGTCCGCCCGGTCCAAACTAAAAAACACCCCCCCCGCAGGCGCGAAAAATTTAATCTTAAGTATGGGAAAACGCAAAAAATCGCAAAAATCTCATCAAAATTTTAGAAGTTTGCGCCAAATTGGTTCGGCACCAAAACAATTTCTCTTTCGGCCCCTCTTCGGCCCGGGCCTCATTTTGGCGACTCAGTTCGGCCCGGGGCCGGCCAATCGGGGGAAGATATCTTCCCTGACTGTCACGTGTGACGCACCAAAGGTGATAGACCGGGATATCGATATCGAGGTCGATATCGACTGTCGATACTGATATTCCAACATTTCTTGCTGTGAGAAGGGCGTTGGGAACGAGCCCGTATTTTTGCCAACCCGATCTGTTCCATCTCAGATTACGACCATTCGTCCTGTGAATGGTTTCACCAGCTCACGCAGTTTGGTTCGAAAGGCTCCTCCTGTTCGAGTTGAGCGACACCACCGACCACTATCACGCAGCAGCAGTTGAACCACATGTTTTTGGTTTGGGTCAGAGGGACGTCCATGCTGTTCTGACTAGTGATAGTGAGGATGAATCGGGGTACCCCCTTGGGTATTACGACGAGTCCAGCGACGACGTTGGCGTTTCTTATGGGTGTGGCTCTCCGCATCTTTCGTCAGCAGCGGTACAACCCTCCTCGCTGGACACAGATTTCCGGGAGGGGGACTCTGGCGGTCTTTTCGACGTTGCACCAGCCGAGAATTCTCGTTCCGCCAACCATTGTTTCAACTGTACTAGGGGACATAGTATGACGTGATATGATAGTATGACAGTACAGTATGACAGTGTGACAGCAGTATGATCAGTCTACAATATATGACAAATGACAATCATCGGAATGACAGATCAGCGGTCATATACATAACTGATGTTAAATGCCGAATCAGATGAAAGACCGGAAGTGATCAGATAATTATAAAAGAGCTGACCTGAGAGATTAGATAATTATAGAAGAACTGACTTGATCTCATTGGATGTGACACTGATGTGCCACTGACATGCAACTACCGGATGACAGATGCCACATGAAAACAAAATCAATTATGGAAGTGCAAGAATAGTCATTTCTGCTGGAAACAACTCAACAGACAGTGGGGACCCGAGAGCCGACGGAACAAACGGATCACTAGACTCGTATAGAAGGACATACATACTGCGTCTAGGTCACTAGCTGTACACCGAGAACATACATGGCAGGTCCCACTGAGAAATTCTCGAGAATCTCGTGAAATGATTGAGAAATGTGGAAAATACAACCATTTCATTTCTCACCGAGAATTTCTACATGCATTTCGTTTCTCACCGAGAGCTTCTCCATCCATTTCGTTTCTCACTAAGAATTTCTATTATTATCTAGTAATAATTCAAGTCGATAATTTTTGGATGTGGTGTAGGGTTTCCCGTTTCACACCAGCAACTCCGATTTCCCGTGGCAACTCCCATATTCTACTAGGACTTCCATTTTCCTAGTGAGAATTCCCATTCTTCGGTGTGAATTCTCATTTCTCGGTGGGATTTCTCGTTTCTCAATGGGAATTGCAGCTCCGCACCAGGAATTTATGCATTTTGATGGAAGATTCCGTTTCTCACTGAGAATTCCCATTGGGAATGTCAACGTTTCACCTACCCCCCAGATTTCCCGCGCGCGCGGGAAATATGTCATCGTCATACCTGTACCAAGTTTTCTTCCCACGCACCTACCCCCTAGATTTCCCGCGCGCGCGGGAAATATGTCATCGTCATACCTGTACCAAGTTTTCTTCCCACGCACCTACCCCCCAGATTTCCCGCGCGCGCGGGAAATATGTCATCGTCATACCGTACCAAGTTTTCTTCCCACGCACCTACCCCCAAGATTTCCCGCGCGCGCGGGAAATATGTCATCGTCATACCTGTACCAAGTTTTCTTCCCACGCACCTACCCCCCAGATTTCCCGCGCGCGCGGGAAATATGTCATCGTCATACTGCACAAGTTTTCTTCCCACGCAATACCCTGTGATTTCCCCCGCGCAAGGGGAAATATGTCATCGTCATACCCTCATATCAAGTTTTCTTCCCACGCTTACTCCCTGCATTTCCGCGCGGGAAATATGTCATCGTCATACTTGTACCAAGTTTTCTCTCCCACGCACCAGCCTCAGATTTCCCGCGCGCGCGGGAAATATGTCATCGTCAAATTTTCAATTTCCTCGTGAGAATTCCAATTTCTCGGTGGGATTTCACGATTCTCCGTTTGAATTCTCGTTTCTTCGTGTGGTATCTTAGTGTAAATTCAAATAAATATGAAAAAGCTTGAGAAATTCGAATAACTTCAAATAACTTCAAACATATTGAAAATGTTAGATATATCGGCATGTTGTATATATCTAGCTAGTTGATATAAACCCTGCGTTGAGGGTTACGAAGTCAGAACGATAACGTGTGATTGATAAAAGAGAGGCATACATAAATACCTAACGGGTGTTTCCCGTCTACTGGTGACGGTCACCCAGCCTACTATAGGAAGTGACAAGTGACAGATTAAGTTGCCGGTGTGTCACATCCAGCACACCACCTAGGGTGGTGACCGGAGTTAGTAGTGAAACTGATAACAAACTCCCTACTCAACTTCAGGAGGAAACTGTAGCACAACTGGGGCCCTGTACTCTTGGCCAGGGCGGTCCCAGCTCACAGCAAAGATTGCCAGATACGATTGTTAGTGCTAAAACCTTAAACACAGCTCGAATTTAAATAACTCCTCTGCACATCTAGAAAGCTAATCACGAGCTAATCTCTAGGCAGGCACGGCTAAGTCACTCTCAGCCACTCGAAGAACTCGGAAGCGGTCGGCCAGCTCGGAGACGTGTCAGGGTGCGGTAGTTGTCGGCCTCCGAGGCCGGTTGTAAATCATGCGTAGACGAAATTAAGGAGTCCACGATGTCAGTTGCCGAGACCCGAGAGCTCGGCGCCTCGTCATCGGACGAGTACAGTGGCGGTGAGTAAGGCGGCGACTCGGGCACCCAGTCAAGGTCAGGGTCCCAGGTCCCTGGTGGCAGTGGGATGATGCCGTAGAAGGTACCGAAAGTGAATCCCTGCCGCTGTCGCCGATACCGCTCCTGTCTCCGCGGCGGAATAGCACTCGGTATAGCACCATCCAACGCGTCGCCAAGCCGGCCATGGAACGGCGCAGGCGGCGCAGCCGCCGTAGTTGGGACTGCTGAGGCAGTCCATGTAGCACCACCGACAGGTGGAGCCGTGTGTGCGTGTGCATTAGCACCATCGACACCGGACGCGGCGTGCGGCGCGGCGGTAGCACAAATCACGAACAGAGCACAGACCAAGGAAGAAGTGAGGAAAGACCTTCCCAAGCCGGGGATGCCCCTTCCACAACCATACCGTGGCTGCGGATGCTCAGCCGAAACGTCCTCGTCGTCGTCGTCGTCGCTCGTTGCATACGTCTCGGGATTGTAGTCCATCACGCTCTCCGGCCCCTCGATCGCGGAGAGCATGGCCATGTGCACGGACGGCTCGTCGGACAACTCCACCGCGATGCCCGTGCTCTCGATGAAATCGGCGAAAGTGCGGGTGACGGGTGGGCAAAAAGGATCGGGCGGACCGGTCCACTCCTCCTCGGACTCAACCGACGCGGGCGGAGAGTGCTTGGCCGATCCCGACACCACCGGCACGTTGGCGGTGAATGTATTGACGTTGAAAGTCGATGTCCCAGCCGTGCGCGCCAAGTCGGTGAACTCAGTGACGGTCGACACAAGGGTCTCACCGTCCTCCTTGCAGAAAGAGCACGCGGAGAGGTCGGCGAAGATGTCCGGCTTGCCGCCCGCGAGCATGCAGAGGGCGTCGAACTCCGGAGCGTTCTCGTTGTCGATGGCGTGCTGAAATCTCGCAGCCAACACCGAGTTTTCGGCCTCCTCAGCGAAAGCATAGGCCGAAAGCCCGGTCCTGCTCCTGTTCGCCCTACAAATTATTGGCCTTTTTACACGCGTGGAAAACCGTCCGTCCGACGCGTGGACAGCGTACGGACACCCTATGGACGCTTTTTTTGCTAAATCCACACGTGTTAAATTGTCTAATTTGTAAAAGTGATGTTCATACGGTGTCCATACGATAAATCCATACGTCGTCCGTACGTGCGCATCCGTGTGGACGACGTATGCTAGTTTACCTGATTTTATTACGCGTGTGGACGCTCCGACCGTATGGATAGGTGCCGTCCATACGCATGAACCACTGGAAAATGTTGTCCACACGTGCGGACTGCGAGAAATGCCGCTTCTACCCCTCCTCGGCCATATGGACACCATGGGGACGTGTCCCTGGACCGTACCCACGCGTACGGACGACGTGTGGACGGGCGTATGGACAGTGTGAGGCCCGTGCCGTGCCACTCTTTTGCGCTTGTCCGCACGTGTGGACAGCCATTGCACCCGGGCCTGGGTGTACCCGAGCACTGCTTGCCCCCTCCTCAGCCATGTGGACACCATGTGGACGTGTCCCTGGACGTACTGATGCGTACGGACGACGTGTGGACGGGCGTATGGACAGTGTGAGGCCCGTGCCGTGCCACTCTTTTGCGCTTGTCCGCACGTGTGGACACCCATTGCACCCAGGCCTGGGTGTACCCGAGCATTTCCTTCCCCTTCATCAGCCACATGGACACCATGGGGACGTGTCCCTGGACCGTACCGACGCGTACGGACGACGTGTGGACGGGCGTATGGACAGTGTGAGGCCCGTGCCGTGCCACTCGTTTGCGCTTGTCCGCACGTGTGGACAGCCATTGCACCCGGGCCTGGGTGTACCCAAGCATTTCCTTCCCCTTCATCAGCCACATGGACACCATGGGGGCGTGTCCCTGGGTCGTACCGACGCGTACGGACGACGTGTGGACGGGCGTATGGACAGTGTGAGGCCCGTGCCGTGCCACTCGTTTGCGCGTGTCCGCACGTGTGGACACCCATTGCACCCAGGCCTGGGTGTACCCAAGCATTTCCTTCCCCTTCATCAGCCACATGGACACCATGGGGGCGTGTCCCTGGGTCGTACCGACGCGTACGAACGACGTGTGGACGGGCGTATGGACAGTGTGAGGCCCGTGCCGTGCCACTCGTTTGCGCTTGTCCGCACGTGTGGACAGCCATTGCACCCGGGCCTGGGTGTGCCCGAGCGTTGCTTGCCCCTTCATCAGCCATATATGGGCACCACGGGGGCGTGTCAACGAACGAACTCATGCGTACGGACGACGTGTGGACAGACGTATGGACGATCGGAATTCGCCAATCCATACGTATGGACGTCAAAATTGGAGTTTGTTGAAACACGCGTGTGGACACATACATCCGCGCGTGTGGATAAGGGTTTACCCGTATGGATTAGCGGAATCATGCGTGTGAATACAGGTGTCCGCGCACATACGGTTTATTTACATATATAATACATCGTGTATCATCCGCAATCATCTGAATCAGATGAACTACTACGGTCATCCTCGCTACTACTGTTATCATCGATTTCACGGAAGAAATCCGCCTTGCGATCCAACACAACTTGCAAGCAATCAGTTCGTCGTCGAATGGCCAAAGGGACAACATTTCCTTTGTACCGGGCAAGCCAAGCCGGCATGAAAGGAACATCCTGAATTACCACTTGATTCTCAATGCTGTTTGCGCGAACGAATGGCTGAGACACGTCCCATGGCATGTCTTTGCGCAGGTAAATGTTCTTGCTGATATCGTCCGCAAGCGCAGCCGCCTTTATTTGGGTACCAACGGGCCTTCAACAGAAAGATCTCGTGACCGCGAAGATCAAGCTTGACGATCTTCATGATTTCCCCATACCTATCTTCAACGTCATCGTCCGGTATCTCGCCTGTAAGAAGTTGAGCTGGAGTTGGCACTCCCGGACTTCGAAAGATGCTCTTGAAATACCGTTGACAACTCTTCAAACCAATGTCGCTGTCGTGCACTCGAAAATCTTCACGCCCAATCTTGATGCTAGGATACTCCGTCCACGGGGCGATCCCGGCCAAGGCGAAGGTCTGCTCCTCCTCGGTGAAAGGCTGAATCTGCAAAGTTCTTGGGCACCTTCTCCACGTGTCTGGTTGTAGAAACACCGGAACCACGTCATTCGTCATCGGCCTTCGACGACCCGCCCGTCGGTTGCGACGATTCCGTTGTCCAACGTTCCTGCATTCGCAAGTACACACGGGTGGACTCAATGTTCCGTACGTTGTCATACGGTGGCCGTACGCCGTCCGTACGCCGTCCACGTGGCGTTCGCACAATTTACAGACATGCACATAAGTTGGTACCTGTTGAATGAGTCGAGTGTGTCGTCGAACTTTTTGCACAGAGTGTCGTACTCGGGGAACTCGGTACGAAGGTAGACTTGAATATTTTCTCTGTCATCTGTTGCGATTGACGCCGCGCAAGCGAATTAGTTGTCTCATAAGAAGACTGAAGAGAAAAAAAAACGGACAATAGTGAAAACCCATCCGTACGTACGGACAGGTATTCCACACATGTGGACGACGTCGTCCGCACGGTGGGCTCTTCGTCCACGCGCTTGGACAGGTGGTATTGACCAAACGGACAATAGTAAAGTACCGTCCGTGCGTATGGATCGCTGGCCACACGTGTGAACGACTTCGTGCACGCGTACTTAAAAAGCATCCACACGCATGGAAAGACTAACATGCATGGCACACATGATACTTAGGGATGTGCTCACCAGCGGTTGGCCGCACAGTGCTTGATTTCGTTGTAAAGATGTTCTGCTTTGCAGGAGGTCGATACTGGGGAGCTCGACCACTTCGATGCATTCGCTTGATGCCAGCAACCATGGAAACCGTTCGCCGCAACTCCAGTCCTTTCATCATGCTGGCGACGGGTTGTGAGCGGGTCTTGATGGACAGCTTCAACAACCCGAAATAGTCTTCGAAGACATACATCCAGATTTCCCGTGCAGGGCCGTTGTCCTTCAGCTGGTCGACAATGTGCACGAGAAGATGCGACATAATCACCAACGCCTCAGGGGAGTTGTTCCGCTCCATCTCATCTCTCAACTGCATGACTCGGCTCTGCAGCTTGTTCATTTCCTGAAAGGCAAAATGAGAGGCAACCTTAATCTCGAACCGGGACATGCCAGGTGTGAATGGTGGAGGAACAACCGGATGGACAACGGCTTCATACGCCGTCCGTGCGGCGTCCGTACGGTGTCCGAGAACATCCACACGGAAGCACACGGGTTCATTAGGCTTAACGTACCTCTGGATGAATTGAGGGGGCGGTTAATTCTCGAACCACCACCGAAAATTCACCAACGAACCTCGCGTATTGTGATCGGAGAACTTGCCCGTCAGCATTTTGCCAGGATGCAATAACGCCCAGTATCCCAGAAGTGAGGGATACCACCAGCTCCGCGGCCTTCATCTTCCGCACCTTTTTCGGGTTCTTGTACTTTTCCTGCAGAAGTTTCTTAGCTAGAGGTCCCATATTTGTCGCGAGCTTCAGACCTCGTACCCACTTGATTGCACCGGTCTTTGCGATCGGTGACAGTCCCCACGGTGATGGTTTGTCTGCAAAGACTTTACATTGTTAGGCATACAGTGGATGGTCCATACGTCGTCCGTACGGTTACATGCGCCGTCCGTCCGGCGGCAACACGGTGTTCACCCGTGTGGAACAGCAGAAACTCGCAAACGACCTACAAGCTTACCTGCCAGTCGCTTCGCAGCAGATCTTCGATCGTTTACATTTCTGGGTGGGGGTGCGATAACCCACGATCGATGGACCTTCATCTTCCGCGCATAGTTGCGTGTGTTCGGTCCCCAACCATCACCAAAAATCACGCAGTGGACGCCGTGAATCAGGTTGTACAAGATGTGCATCAGGTCGAGAAGGTAGTCCCGTACAACGTCAAAATCAGGAATGATTGACATCGGGCATGGTTCCTTAACCCCGCTCTGCTTCATGAATTCCTCGACGATTTGTTTAGGCACTCGTCCCTCTCTGATCATCTTGGCGTGGAGCTGTTGGGTTTCACGGACTTCGCTGTTGGTGCGAAAAGGGATTGGTTCACCTGCTCAATGACGGCGAAAATCAACACGACACGCTTAGACGGTGAATCACGCGTACGGAACACATCGGACTCCAGGCGTCCACGCGTGCGGACGCCGGTATCCACAAGCCCGGACAGGGTGTTCTTTAACACATAATTTAAGCTAAAATCCACGAGCTGTCCGTGGGGTGTCCACACGGTGGGCACACATACTCCGTACGTACGGCCGAAGAAGGAAAGGGGACAAGCGACGGGGTCATGCGTTTACCTGGTTGCAGTCCTTGGTGTAGTGAGGAATATATGATTTTCGTTAGACCAGTTGTAGATTTCTCGGTACCCCGGATCCAGCATTTCAGGCAAGCGTAGTACGAATTAGCTCCGAATCGTCTCGCCGCGTCGCTCAAGCCAATGTAATCTTCGAGCATTTTGTACAGCACGAGCTTGAACGTGAAAACCGTGTTGGTAACCACATCGAACATGCGTACGCCGTTAGTCAGTCTGTTAACCTCCAAGGTGAACATGTCGTAGAACTTGCTGCTGACTTTCGGTTTTCCATCCCAGATTCCCCAAGTCATCACGTATTCTCGTTTGCAGCGAATTTCTCCCGGGAAGTTGACAATCGTAAAACACAGCGGAGTCACCGTGCGAATGCCGTCGTTGAAGGATTGGACGCCATCTGCACACGCCATAATGGCAATGTTCCTCGGGTCTTTAAATATGTCCCACTTGTTGCGAACGAAGTTGAGAAATCCTGGCGAGTCTGCACGAGCATTGGGAAACGATACATAAGAATTCCTTACACTCACTGTCCACACGGGTGGATAACTACTTACACACGTACGGACAACGAACGAACGAATTGTCCATGCGGTGTTCACAGTCATGGACAGGTTTGCACGAGCTCTGGGAAATGAGACCTAAGATTTCCGCAATTAAACTGTTCACATGGGTGGGTAACATTGTCCGTGCGTACGGACGGCGTACGTGCATACCATCCATATGGTGTTCACCTACATGGACGAGCTTGCACGAGCAGTGGGAAATACGACATACGAATTCCGCACTTGCTTTGTCCACACGGGCGGACGATGCCAATCGTACCTACGGACGACGTACTGCCCTTACGTCCATGCGGTGTACACAGTCATGGATTGAAATTTCGGAGTAAACTCACCGAGTATACCATGTATTTCCGCTCGGGGGTCTTTGTCCAACATGCCTTCTTTCCACCACGTACGCGCTAGCATGGCTAACTCCGGCGTCAGGAAGAATACGGTGAACAGCGTTTCGAGCGGCCACCATCGAAAAATACAGCGAGCTCGACCTGGAATGTATACCCCGTTCACCGTCTTTCCGTCCTCGTATCTCGGTTCCAGGCATTTCGGACACTTGTCGCAGTTGGCGTGCTCGTCCTGAAAGAATTCGGAGCACTCGGGGCAAACGTCCACTTCGTTGTATCCCTTGAACATCTCCTTCCACTTCTGCATCACTTGTGCATATATAGATGGAACTTCTGCGATGAGAGTATGTGCACTATCGGCTACATTGTCGATGTAGTGAACACGCAGAATGTTCAGAATCGCATCGAAGTAGGCCTGCGAGCTGTTGTGGTGGTTGTGGGAGACGAGAAGATCCAACACGAAATTGTTCGCCACGACGTTAGCGGACGCTTGGACGTTTTCTACACTTTCCTGCTCACACACACACACACACACATCCTCAAAGAACACATGAATGTGATGAATGCTGAATTGCTGACTTAGCTGATAAGGAGGACCTACCTCTGCGCTTGGGTCCTCTTGAGGTCCCAAGAAGAGCCGATTGATTTTTTCGATCGTCGCATTTGCTGCCTCGTGGATGGCAACATCTTCTGGGAATTCCTCCTCATCACTGCGTTCTTGTGTCTCCTCCTCATCTTGTTGTCGCTCTGGTGACGGCGATCGATCACCATGAAGTCCATTGGCACGCACGTGCCGGAGAGTTTGCTTACTGGATAACCACCTTTCACCATTGCATTCAACGCAGGGACAAAATGGCATATTTGGTCGTCCGTGCGTCGTCCGTACGGTGTCCGTACGCCCGGCTTAGGTTTCCAGCGTATGGACAACGATGTTCATACGTTCCATGTCACATCTGCGCGCATGCACCAACACTTACGTCAAGGTTGTAAACTCGTCGTCCACACGTTAGATTATGGATGGACGCTATGTGTTGTCCGTGTGGATGCCGCAAGCATTCTAGTCCATACGGTTCCATGAGATCGGTTGTCCACACGCGTGGAAACGTCAGTTAGCTGTCCATGTGGGTTTTGTACGAATTTCGTATGAAATGGCACATTTTTCGTACGTCTGCATGTCCCATGGACGGTCTGTCCATGTGGTTGGAAATAACCACACATTTTGAGCAGTCCGCATGGATGGATAGCAAAAGCACACGGTGAATTACGTGTTTTCGTACGACTCTATAGTGTTTGTACGTTTTTTGTTGAAAACTGTCCACACGCGTGGAAACGTCAGTTAGCAGTCCATACGCTGTCCATTCGAGTTAGCCTTGACTGTCCGTATGATTCATGTCCCATGGACGGTTTTTTTACACGCACGGACGCAAAAAAAAGCTGACCTCACGGAAACTAAAAACATAAAAACCGTATGGACAACGTACGGACAGCACACTTTACCACACGTGTGGACATTTGGGTAGAAATACTTAGCGAAAAAATGGCAAAAAACAAAACACCCCTAAAAAAGGTCGATGGAGGGCTAAAATCGGAGCGTGGGGACAAAAAAAAAAACAAAGTGAGAGGGGGGTTAGGCGCCCTCTCGCTGCTTGCGATTTACCCCAGAACAGGCACTCAGTGGGATTGTTTCCCAGCGGACAGTGCAATCGACGGCCCAGATGAACCCCCCCGTCTTAATCGGACGGTCTCCATGAGTTACAGAAACTGAAAATGGCATGGAGGCGTGGGTTGGCACCCACGACACCCCTTGTGCACTAGCGGTATGCTAGAACACAAGGGGTATCGTGGATGCCAATGCCTCCAAGGGGATTCGAACCCCTCACCCTCGCGAGAACGCGTTCGGCTTACCAACATTTGACCACTCGGCCATGCACCCACGATGATGAAAAACCGCCGCACGGCAAAAATTATATTCATAAAACCGCGTTTCCCTACAGAGAGGACTCTGATACCAATTTGAAAGAGAAAAAAGAAATTGAGACATGCATTTTCAAAAGATGCTGTCTCATGCACCAGCTCAACGGTCAAACGTCCATACGTTCATGCCCGTACTGTACGGATGAACGCCACGAAGTCAGCGCTGTCCACGCCCGTGAGTACCGTTTTCATCCCATCGCCGCCAAAACGCCCACAAACGCCCACAGTCCTCCAGCAAACGAACCTCCTCGCAAATTTTGTTTCGTAAGTTCCCAACATGGCCAGACGAGTTCAGCCCAGTAGACAACGCGCACAGATCCCGAAATCACCACCCACCGCCCCCACTCCCTCGCCAAACCAGCGTCGCCAAACCAGCTTGGTGGAGGCGACCGCGTCAAACACCACCATGCAGCAGATGTTTCAGCAGATGCAAAGCATGCAGCAGCAAATGCTGCTGTTTGCAGGGGCTGCCGGGGCAGGGGGTGCAGCGCAACCTGCAGAGGCTGCGCAGGCCGCAAATACAGCGCGGTTGGTGGTGGACCCGGGCGCCCAAGTCTTAAATGACATGAAGGAAGACGCCCGGGAGGTCATCGACGACTGGCAGGAAAAAGGCCTGATACCCCCTGGGACGGTCGCCGTCATTGGGGCGGCCAAGCACACCAAAATCGCCAAGCATATCCAGTCCCGCCACCCGCAGGTGCCCTTGCGGATGGTGAAAACATACGTCACCAACCGGTTGAGTTATTTGAAAAATAACTCGGAGGGGCCCGGTCGCTGGAAGTGGAAGGTCACCCAGGACTTCCCCGACGGTTTTCACATCCGGTACAAGGGTCCAGCGGCCGGGTACAAGGTATACGGGCACAGGGATGCGCCGGACCCGGAGGAGACAGAGGCGTGCCTGCAGGTGGCTCTGGCAATTGCTGCTGGCAAGCCACTCACTGAAGGGAAGCACTTTGAGATCTTCACAGCGCTTGGTGCCAAAGCCCCTGAAGCCCCTGAAAAGAAACCGGAAGTAAAGGTAACTTTTGTGCTCTTCCGCCTGTGAGCGCCGGTGTCCACACGTTGTGCAACGGTGTCCAAGCTCGTGGTTATGTGAACCTTTTTTCAACTTGTGCCGCTTGATTGTTTCCACCCTTATGAACCACGTAGTTTGCACGTTGTCCACAGGGGTGTACGTTTTGGCCAGTGAGCGCCAGTTCTTCACTGTTTTTCTTATATGTTTCCACGCGTGTGTCGCCCGTACGCACGACTTAGTCCACACGTCGTCCGCACGGTGTCCAGGTGGAAGCGCCTCAACAGACGGTCCCCGAAGAGCCGGTCCCGCAGGCAGAGAAGCACTCCCCCAACCTCGGGGGCCCCTTGGCCGTAGGGGACCAGGTGGACGTCTTCGCCACCCCCCAGGCGGACGTGGGTCGTATCGGTACCGGTTACGACACCGGAAAGGCCACCAAATCTGGCCTCCCGAACCTTGTCATTGGTCGGGCTACCGTCGCCGCCATCGGGCCGGGAAATTCATTGAACGAGAAACCAATGATTTTGCCCAAAGATACCTACGAGCTGTACGTTGAATTCGTCGTTCACCTCCCAGATAAGGGGGAGGTTTACCCCGTGGAGCGGATTCTTTCCCACCACATGTCGATGGTGGACGAGCTCGTGAGTGCCGAGCAACTCCGCACCGGGACGGCTAATAAAACGATGGAGATGCTGCAGCACAACCTCCAGTCAGTTATAGTAAGAAAAAATGTTATCTGGCAAGTCCTCCCTCCCTCCCTGCCTTCCCCTGCAACGTTCACATTTTTACCTTTTGCACTTACGCGAACGTCCATGTGTACATGTGTACATGTGTGCGTGGTGTTGTTTCGCTGTCCATACGCGTGGACACCATTTATTGTGCCGTCCATATGGGTGGAAGACGGTGTACATACGTAAGGACGCCGTCTAACAAGTGGTTTATGTACGCAGGATACACAAGGCCTACTTGAGGCACGCCAACACGGAGAAGCTGTATCCCGAGAGGCTGACATCGAGAAAACTGGCCGGCCTGAAGTTGGAGCCTGCTGAGGTATCGGAACGGGACCGTGGATACCCCCCCGTCACGGTGTGTTTGCTTGTATTGTTCTAGTGGCATTTTGCTTGTCTATTGTTGTCGTTGCTCTTAATGCACTTACTTAGGTTGCATTCACTTGCAGTTCCATACGAGAGGAACGAGCCGTCACTGGTTCCAGGACGTGCGGGGGTGTCAGAAGCAAGATGCACAAGAATCGGAAGTTGAAGAGGAGAACGCGGCCGATGGTGATGCTAATGATGCTGTTGTTGAGGCTGTCGAGGATCCCGCCGCTGCTAATGACGGAGAGACTGTGGAGGATGAGGAGAGGGGCGAGGGCGTCGACAAGAAGGACGAGGACGAGGAGCAAACCACCTCTGAGGAGGAGGAGGAGGACAAGAAGGATGGGAAGAAGGATGAGAAGGTTAAGGGCGGTTCCGCTCCCAATTCCAAATTCCAAATTCCAAAGAAGAGAAACGTTGACAGAAAAAAGGAAGAAGGTGAAAAGCCAGCAAAGAAGTCGAAAAGCTAGGCTAGAAAACATTTTGTAAACATTTTGTAAATATTTTGTGTATCCCTGTACCTTGTAAATATTGTGTGTATCACAAGCTATCCACGCGCACGGACACCAATGTCCGTACGCGTGGACCGCATCGTCCATACGCATTGATATCTATAAACACAAGCTATCCACACGTACGGACACCGATGTCCATGCGTGTGGACTATCTATTATTGACCGTCCTTATGGGTGTCCATATGCCGTCCGCACGCACGTTTACGATGTCCATACGGTAGTCTACACGGTGTCCGTACGTGTGATTATGATGTACATGCGTCGTCCATACGTTGTCCATATGGGAGTACATATGCCGTCCGCACGCACGTTTACGATGTCCATGCGTCGTCCATATGCCATCCTTACGGATTTACATACGGTGTCCGCACGTGCGATTATAATGTCCATGCGCTATCCATACGCTGTCCTTACGGTGGTCCATACGATGTCCGTACGTGCGATTATGATGTCCATGCGTCGTCCATACGTTGTCCATATGGGAGTCCATATACCGTCCGCACGCACGTTTACGATGTCCATGCGTCGTCCATATGCCGTCCTTACGGGATTACATACGGTGTCCGCACGTGCGATTATGAGGTCCATGCGCTATCCATACGTTGTCCTTACGGTGGTCCATACGTTGTCCGCACGTCCGGTTACGATGTCCATGCGACGTCCATACGTTGTCCTTATGGGAGTCCATATGCCATCCGCACGCACGTTTACGATGTCCATGCGCCGTCCATATGCCGTCCTTGCGGCATTACATACGGTGTCCGCACGTGCGACTGTGATGTTCATACGCTATCCATACGCTGTCCTTACGGTAGTCCATACGTTGTCCGCACGTCCGGTTACGACGTCCATATGCTATCCATACGGGTTTCCATACGGTGTCCCTGCGCTGTCGTGCGGTTGGATAGTGCCTCTGTCCATGCGTATGGACACCATGTGGACATGTGTTTTGTCCATACGGTGTCCATACGGCCGTCCATACGGTGTCCATACGAAATCCTTACGGTGTCCATGGGACATTTTCATATGGACACCACAATTACGCGTCGTCCGTATGGTTCTTATATATGCATCAAGGTTTCGCCAGAAATCTGTCCGGACCGTCCATACGGTTGTCCATATGGGTCCTTGCGATGTCCATACGCTGTCCATATGCAAATCCACACGGATGAATGGGGCAATAATTTGTAGGGTCGGGCAGTCGCGGTGCCAATGCCGCGCCTTGCCCTTCGCGCACACCTGGTTCTGGCAGTACCGGACGGTCGCACCGGTGTCGCGGTGAAAGACCATCTTCTTCGAAATGGATTGAGACCAATTGCCCCCCTTCGGAAGGGGCGAGGCCGCGAATCGGGTTTTGACCCGTCGGTCTGGTTTGTCCGCGCGGGGAGTGAATCCCCGCGGGGACGGCTCGGAGTCAGCGGAGGCGACAAACGCGGCCAACTGCCGCTTCAAGTCGAGGACCATTGTGCGTAGGTCCGCAAACTCACCGGGTCCACCAGAGTCACCGTCGCCCCTCTCCATGTAATGTGTACCGTGCGAATACCTGTGGGCGGACGCCACGGCGGTACCCGCTCGCACGTGCAACTCGGATAAGCACTCACACACCCATTGCTGAATTGTGAGAAGGTCATGCGCGGCTCTCTGATCGTGGAGGAGTAGCCGGGACACCACCGGTTGGTAGAACGTAGTGTCGAGTGCCTTGAGGAACAATGCTTTGACGTCCTCGTCCAGGAGCGTCGCCCTCGTTCTCGCAGCCTTTAGCGCGGCGTTGAAGTCCCCGATCGCGTCATGGGGGTCCACGCCCGCAGAGATGCGAATGCCCAACATGTCCGCTTGTCCCTGAAATGGGTCACCCGCCGGGATCATACGGCGGGCGAACTGAAGCACAACACGCTTACCGTCTGCCGGGAAGCTGGCGTGCGAGGAGTCCATCCAGTCAGCCGCGGGTGACATGGGGTCGACCATCAGCTCGAGCGTGGAGTACAAAAGGGTGTTCGCCTCTTCGCGGATGGCGAGGGTGGCGTTGCCCAACACGAAAAGGGGTGCAAACCCGATGTCCTCGGTCACGAAAGCTGTCTACAGCGCAGAAACCATCTTCGCGAAGAGCGCTGACGCGTGGGACTCAGTCCCGGAAAATCTCCCGTTCTTGTCCTCGAACAACTTCCGACGAACGGACTTGGAGATCTTCATGTCGAAGTGCTCCCTCTGTAGGGTACGCACTGAGGCCAGGAATGTAGCTTCTGTTGAATTAGCAGCCGGCTGTGCTGCCGGCGGTGTCGCTGGAGTGTTTGCATGTCTGGCAGCAACGGAATTAAAAATTGTGGACAACGTACGTCGGCGATTCGCCATGCTAGCAGCGAGGGCCCTTGCACTCTCCGCAAGTGAAGATCCCACCCCGTATCCTTAGCACGGATCCTCTCAAGGACACCATATTTTTCTTCGTCTGCAACTTCGGAGGACGACGACCCTTTTAGTTTCATTGACGCGAGTTTTGGGTTATAGAGCTCGTGAGCTCCAGTCTTGGTGAGGGACGACTGGAGAAAACTTAAGGTCGCTTGGGTACTGTGCATGCTGGCCTAAAATTGTCTCTCTAGGAACCACAGACTTCAACCAATCCAAGCCTCTGCAGGGCGCATGGCATATGTGCCTTACAAATTTTTGGATAAAAAGGGGCGGCATATTGTTGCGTCAAGAAACGCCTGTGTGCTCGGTTACACCACAATTGCAAGTTGCCACTGTCCAACTTCCTTGTGTATCCGACAACTTGAGTGATGTTGCTGTGAGATATAATATACCGTATTATATCGGGTGGTCACTGAATACTTTTCATACAAGTGTAAACTGATTATAAAGATAAAACGAATATATAATGCATCTGTGACCTAGGTATCTGTCACCAAGTACTGTACGAGTACTGGTACAGTCGAACGGAGTCATGCAAGTTATGACCTACGGTGCACTGACTCCAGCACACCACCCTGTAACTGTACGGAGTGCTGTTCAGGTGGCAGAGAGCGGCTCACAGATAAAGTCAAAATGTTCCGAAACAACAAACAGCTTGTAGCTGGAAACTGCTAGAGGGAGGCCTGTGCTTTAGCCAGGGCGGTCTCTTTCTAAAACTGCTGGTAGGATACCGCTCACAAGCTATGTAAGTTCCTACAGCTCAATCTCAAAGTCACTCAGCCACTTCCAAAGTGGTCTACAAAGCTGCAGAGTTCACCAGAGTTGAAGAAGTTGCCAGTGTCAAAGATGTCCAACCAGAACCAGAGTCCAGAAGCCATAACCCAGAACCAGAGTCCAGAGACCAGTGTCCAGAACCAGAAGCCAGAACCATAATCCAGAAGCCAAGACCAGAAGCCAGAACCATAATCCAGAAGCCAAGACCAGAAGCCAGAGGCAGGAGAAGATTCGTAGAGCAAAATTAGGAATTCCGAAAAGTGAAAATCTGATCCTAAGCCTGCCGAGACCACAGAAGGAAAAGGAATGCCGAAAGGTAGAGTGCACGGCAAGGCAGACAGACTGTTGGCAGTCACCCCAGTGGGATGTACTGCTGTGGTGAATTCAGGGTCTCGATCGAGCACCACCGAACCCTGAACCACTGACACACATGCAAGACACATGAGTGCGGGCAGGGCTAGAGATGCAAAAGAGAAGACCCTCGGCAATGTTGCCACACCGACATGTGACCGTGTAGCCGGTGGGGCCGAGGGAATCTCGTCTCCGGAATAAGAAAACCGTCGGAGTCGTCGTCATCGTCGATCACGGAAAGCTCCCCCGGGTGAATCGACTCGTGAACCGAGTCAATCGAGCACAATTTAAGAGAGGGGTTAGAGCATGCCGGCATTACCTGGTCCATAAAAGTGACATGTAGTGGTTCCTCGAAAGGAGACCCGAAAGAAGCGGGGTCCGATGCCGAAATAGGGTAAAGCCCAGTGTCGATCCCGTGATTGGCAGGTGGTGGCGCGTCGCACACCACTTGTGGTACAGACAGAGTACCGATGTGCAGAGGCTGCTTACCGGCGGCGGCGGCACCACCGACCTGTGCAGCCGTAGCCGCAGACCGCAGGGATTCAAGGACGCCCCGTGCATCCGAAAGCACACCCTCCATGCCGGCGTCCGAAGCACCATGACCCAAGCCCG
The DNA here is from genome assembly GCA_001247695.2 of Cymbomonas tetramitiformis. NCBI lineage: Eukaryota > Viridiplantae > Chlorophyta > Pyramimonadophyceae > Pyramimonadales > Pyramimonadaceae > Cymbomonas > Cymbomonas tetramitiformis. The sequence continues at coordinate 19,273 of LGRX02003107.1, read as the reverse complement.
CATAGTGGGCACGTAATCCCACGTCGTGCCGCACCGGGTAGGTGAAGGGCTCAGGATCGGTACGCACCAGTGGCTGGTCGTGCTCGTGGCATAGGTCAGCGAATTCTTCGTCGTTCTCGTTGTCGAAGGCGGTTTGGAAGGCCGAAACTACCTCGTCCAAGCAATGGCGGCATCACGTAGCTCAACATCGCACGAACCACACACCTCAGGGCAACGTGCGAGGAAGACAGATCCACTGTCCGGCTAAGCTCGCTGAAGATCAAACTGATAATCACATAACTAGTGTCTGGCCGAGGCTTTATGCTCTCGGAAACCCAGACAGTGAAACAATGACTGTACTACTGTACTGTACTACTGTACTGTACAGTGCTAGGATGTCACGGACACGAAACGGAAGCAGGGTCAGGTTAGGGGCTAGTCAGAGCCCATAATAACTAAGCCTAAACCCGAAGTCCAGCACACCACCCGTGGGTGTGACTACCTAGCAAAGCAGGTACAGCATAATACAACCACGAGATAATAAACAAACACCTAACATTCACTTCGGTGGAAACCGATCACTTCTAGCTGGGTGCCGGGGTCTTGACCCGGTCATCCCACTACTGGGCTAAAGCTAATCAAGCTGCCAGGATAATCGAAGTATACTCAGCCACTTTGAGGCTGGTCAGCAGGGCTGAGTTCAGCGGTCGGGATGTAAGCACAGAAGAATCCCGAAGTGAATTGCAAGCCGTCTGTTTCAAATTGAGCACCACCAGACCCAAGCGGGCAAGGTGGAACCGTAGCAGAAAGCAGAGTAACAGAAGACGGCAAAGATTCCAAAACCACCGAAGAACTTAAACAAGTAGAATCCCACGGCGGTTTGAGTATTGAAGGAGAAGACATAAGAACTCCATCATCTGGCGGCCAATCACGAATGTCCAGAGAACCAAGCGGCGAATCTGAAGTAAAGAGATCTCCAGTAGACCGACGGACGGTGGCTCCGGGCTCAACCAGGCCCCTGTCACCACCGCCCACGGTAACCAGAGATGCCGTAGGCCCGTAGCGCTGGCCAGCAAGGAGCAACAAAGCACAGAGGTCATTAATGCACATCGGAGAAAGCTCGGCGAAGTCCGCGGACGGTACACCGGAGTCAGACTGCCACCGGCCGCTGGCAATGCTCCCCCGTCAGAGTCATGCTCAAGAGTGCCGAAGGAGCCAAAAGCCACTTGCTGCCCGCCGTCAGAGCCATTGTCAGAGCCTTGGTCACCGTCAGAGACTTCAGAGCCAATGTCAGAAGCCTCAATCCTCATGCCAGCAAACAGCGGAGCCGTCGCAGAGCCGGAGATGCCAAGCTGGAGTGACGGGACAGAGTCAGGCAAGCCAAGAGGGTCAGGGATAATCACCGGCGGGTCATGAGCCGCAGGCACACCACCAGCCACGAGTGCAGAGGGATGCCGAACCGCAGGTGGTGGCGGAATCGAACCCCGTGCACCCGAGTGGAATGTGGCCAGACCAAACTGAGCCATGCCGTCATCGTCAGCTGCCGCATCCTGAGCGGAAGCCGCCGCATCCTGAAAGTGCCGCAGAGATGTGGGCTCAGCCGTCACAAAAGAATGTGCCGACAGCTCGCACACCTCCGGGCGACCCTCCATCGTGCAGAGCGACTCGAAGGCATGCTCATCCCCAGCGTCATAGAACCGCTGGAAACGAACAGCCAAGCAGTCAGTCTCATAGTCCTCAACCGCACCACAATAGTGGGCAGAGTGAGGACCGCCGTTGGGGCATTCAGCATGCCAGTGCTTCAAACCACTTTGTGCACACTCCGCATTTCTGCAGTGGGGCACGAAGGCACCGCTCTTCTTGTCAAATGAGACAGGAGGAGCGGTGCCAAGTGGCTTAACACCAGCACGATGATGCTTAGCGGCAGAGCGGGTAAGGTGCTTGCCCGCAGGCGGTGCCCCTTCCCGCTTCTGCCGCTTTAGGTCACGAATGTCCTGCTGCATGCGCTCCAGCTGCTTCTGCAGACTGGACAACGCCGCAGCTAGGTCAGACGCGCCATCGCCGAATGACAGAGCAGAAACAGGGGCGTCAGAGACTTTCAGGCCGTGGCGGAACTGCTCCCGCACACGAGCCTGAATAGTCAAAAGAGACACGCCCTGCCGCTGGTCAGCTCGAGCCAGAGAGTTAGCCAAGTCACGATACAACGCCGAATTGCCGAGAGCCTTTAGAAACTGCCGCTTCACCGCGTCCTCTGGCAAGGTGTGGGAACGCTGAACGTCCCGCAACGGGCCATTGAACTCACGGATGCCACGGTCAGGATCTCCGCTGCTGGGGATGCGAACCGCCAGCAGCGACTCAAAAGAGTCAAAGGGCTCTGAGTGTTCCTGGAGCATGCGTACCACCTCAAGGGCAGCACGCTTGCCATCTCCAGGAACGTCAGACCCAGAGGCCTCAAGCCAGTCACGAGCAGGCGAGCCAGGTCGAGCCAGAAACGTCAGAGCCGAAAGCAGCATCTCATTGGCTTCATGCCTAGCCTCAACAGTCATGTTGGCCAAGTCAAACAGGGGAGCAAACGCCTGTGACCGGAGCAGAAACTGCGCGCGAAGCTCATGCATGATTTGTGAAAAAATGTCAATTGCGTCGGTCTCTGTCCCAGCGAAGCGGTCCGATTTATCTCCGAGAATTTTCGTGGCAACGATCTTTGCTACCTTCCTGTCGAAATTGTCTCGTGCCAGCTGCTGACATTTCTCAAGATTTTCCCTCGCAGCTGCGGTGGTCGGAGCTGGCAGCTGCGGCGTGTGTGGTGTCGCAGTGTGCTGCGCACCCACATCATCAAAAATCGTCTCTAATCTACGGACGCGAGACCGCGTCATTCTATTTGCTGTAGCAACCATGATGGAGAGACAGTGGAAAGGTCGAGCTAAGCAGGGTGGTGGCATAAAATTGTCACAGCGGCCAGATATTCCGTAGAATTCTCAGCACAATAGATCGAAATTCACAGGTCGTGAGCGGAAGATTGAGAGCGGCCAAAATTCACAACGTGTGGAGCGACCTCGCCAGGGCCAGTGGCGCACGATGCAGATCAACTCTCGCTGCGACGATACTGCTGTAAAATAAAAAACAATCCGTCACAAACCGATCTCCTGCGCAGCGAAGGCGAGCACAACGCGTGCCGCCATCACTGCCACGCTAAAAGGCCATACCGCGAGAATAATACACCACCGCCCAAGTGGGCGCTCAACCCCTCCTACGTCCTACTTAGCCGAACATGGCAACAGCAAGGCGCTGTGCCATCATCAGAATCACCGGAAAGCCGGTGCGGGCCATAACCTGCGAGGAAGACAGATCCACTGTCCGGCTAAGCTCGCTGAAGATCAAACTGATAATCACATAACTAGTGTCTGGCCGAGGCTTTATGCTCTCGGAAACCCAGACAGTGAAACAATGACTGTACTACTGTACTGTACAGTGCTAGGATGTCACGGACACGAAACGGAAGCAGGGTCAGGCTAGGGGCTAGTCAGAGCCCATAATAACTAAGCCTAAACCCGAAGTCCAGCACAACGTGCAGTGTCGTGAAAGTGTCCAGGGCAGAGTGGGCACTCCTGTACGAAGGCCGAGGATGCGGAGTGAAACGAGATGCTCCTAGCACCCTGCGCCCTAATACCCTGAGGCCAATTCCCGCCTTTCGGGAGTGGGGATACCGCGAAGCGGTGCTTCCATCCCACGCGACGGTCACGTCCGTGAAATTTACCGTCCGTACGACGGTTTCGCTCATCACGCCACTTGGACGGTGGAAATCTCACACCACCGCCTCCATGCGGACGGTGAGAATCTCTCCGCGGCGGCGGTGTGTCTCGGGAAACATCCCGCTCGTCTTGTCGTAGGGAGGCAAGTAGGGCAGTGGCCTCACCAATCACACGAGCGAACTCCTCGAGGAAGTCCAAGACGTCACTCGGCTCCCCACCTGCGTAAGCCAATCCGAGAGGCGTGTGCGTCGGGATAGGCGCGGCTGCCTTGGGGCGGGTGGGAGGGCCATTAGGGTTCGCACACCACCACACTTCCAGGATGTGAGTGTAAACCTCCTCGATGCTCACCTTCGCCAATTCAGTGTCAAGGCGAAGCGGGGTGATCACCTCCTTGTAAAATTCGGTGTCCAGTGCCGCTAGAAGCTGCCTCTTGGCAGCCTCGTCGTCCAGAGCACCGGCTCCGCTAGCCGCAATCGCCTTTAGGCACTCATCAAATTGGGCCACCAAGGGCTCTGGATCAACACAGGACCCAAAAGAAATGCTCAAGAGCTCCTCGTGATGGCGGAGCGGCCGATGCCCAGGCGGCAGCAGCCGCTTGGTGATCTCAAGGAGGGCACGCTTACCGTCGCGCGGAGAAACCCGAGCCGAAGCGTCAACCCACCTTCGAGTTGGAGAGTGGGGTGTTGTCAAAGAGACCAACGCACGAAGTAAAATGTCGTTGAAGATCGGGTGAACCTCTTTGGTGACGTCCACGAGGTCAAAGATGTCCTCGTTGGCGGTGTCCTTGTTGACAAAAGATGCCTCCAAGGCAGTCACCAAGGAGTCCCAAAGAAGCTGACGATGAGGTTCACTTCCGGAAAACGAAGACGCCTTAGTACCTAAGGTGTCTTTTGCAACACGCTTAACAACGTCAGTGTCCCAGGATGATTGTAACACGGCATTGCCGCGTGTCCTGTCAGCAGCAGCGAGCGCGACCTTCGCTGACTGCGGGGTGCTCTTATAGCGAGCACCCACGTTCCTAGCAAAAATTTAATCCAGGCGCATTCTAGCGCCCACGGTAGGTGTACTAACTGAGGATGTAGTCATCAGAATTAAATTCCTATAGGAGGGGGGTTGGGGAAAAGGCGAGGCGCAAATCGTAGGGTGGCGGGCGACGGTTTAGCAGTTGCGGAGTAAGGACAAGATGGGGTCGAACGAAATCAACGAAGTCGAATACGCGATGGCCAAGGAGATGTCGACAGGGGTGATCAAGCCAAGTCAAAGACAAAATCCAACGCGGACACTCGAAGAAGTTGCCGAAAGTCCCAATCCGAAATCTCACCGCAACTTAGCGCAAACCGCACGCCCTAAAGTGGCCAATTCAACACCTCGCGAGGCCCCAACGCCCCGCCAAGCGGAAAAGCTTAGCCAATCATGGCAAAGTCAGCAGTGAGAAAAGCGGGGTAATACCCCATAACCTGTGAGATATAATATACCGTATTATATCGGGTGGTCACTGAATACTTTTCAAACAAGTGTAAACTGATTATAAAGATAAAACGAATATATAATGCATCTGTGACCTAGGTATCTGTCACCAAGTACTGTACGAGTACTGGTACAGTCGAACGGAGTCATGCAAGTTATGACCTACGGTGCACTGACTCCAGCAGTTGCTGGATGTGACATACCGACAGTGTAATCTGTCACTTGTCACTTCCTAAAGTAGGCTGGGTGACCGTCACCAGTAGTCGGGAAACTCCCGTTAGAATTTATGTGTATCTCTCTTTTATCAATCTGACTTTTACCGTTCTGATCCCGAAAACCCTTAACTCAGGGTTTATTTCCAGTTATCCGATATATTCACTCCGAACTATATATCTGACAGGTTTGGCCCCACTTACGCTTTGTTTAGCCACCGCGACACCGCCGAGATGATTGGCTAAAGTCGGACGCTTGGGATGGAGTGAGGCGCTCCGTGCGTGAGGGTGCCGGCAGTCGCGGGTATGGCCTAAGTTTTGTGGGTTGATTTACGCCCAGCTGTAGGCCTTTGAGGGGAGATTTTTCTACGGGATTTAACGTTGGATTGGTTTACGTATTCTGGTTGGTCACCACACCGTTTCGTATCGGCCGCCATCTACCACACGACTTCTCGGAATTCCTGCTCTCTCACGGCAACCGTATCGACGACCCGCCACATTTCTTGGCCGCCCAAGACTGCCGCATTTTTTCACGTCTTCTTGCCTCACTCCACCCCTGTAGTCTTCTTCATCATGGTCGCTTCTACTAGATCCACAGCTAGCATGGCGAATCGCCGCCGCACATTAAACACGATTTTTTACACCGTTTACATCCCGAAAACCCTCAACTCAGGGTTTATTTCCAGTTATCCGATATATTCACTCCGAACTATATATCTGACAGATGTTGATTCTTCATACGCAATGTTCTTGCTGTTCTAAACAGGAAAGGGGAAAACTATCAGTAATAGTTCCCGTGCATTCTCCATGACCAGGTCACATTTCTGTATAACTACACCACGGAGCTGGCCGGTGGCAGCATGTGCTTTGCTCACCTTCTCTTCCAAATGATGCGAAACAACATGGTGTGCAAGTCAGCAACACGGCGAATGCTATATGAACTCCCGCCGCATTAAGGACCTCAAATAAACTCCCAAAGCATCAAGACATCATCACGTCGACCGCACATCAAATATGGTTGGGCAATAGGCATCATGCTCTCACAAAAAAGGAATATCACAATTAACACAAACTGCGAAACTATTGCTCTGCTAATCAACTGCTAAACTTCTAATCTACTCATCTAGTGATAGTAATGCTCAGGCACGGAAGTCATGGTCGCAAAACCATGCGACCTATCACCTAAATCATTCATAATCATCAAGATTGATATCCAAGCCAAACTTGATGGGTGCATCAGCCTGGATCTCTTGTGGAAGCAGGCGATTTATATCATTCACCTCCATTCCTGCCAACAAATAACCTACCAAGCCGATGTACATCACTGAAAGCTGGGCCTTTCTGGCTGCTGGTATATTGTAGAAGCCACTTGCAACGACCTGTACCAAAGATATGTTTGACCACATTGATTAGTAAACATCTCTTAAGCAACAAACCCTGATGCTGCTGCATCATATAACTTTTGTTCCGTCCCTGTAAGCACACCTCTATTCAAATCTGCATCATCAAAGCACTCTAGCATAAAAAGGCGCGCCAGCAACTGAATAAAGACAATGTTTATCCCCACCTCAGCTTCCTTCAGTGCGGCAATGAAGGTTAAATTGGTGTAGGAATGTCACCAGCAGGCGACTTGGACGTCATGATTTTGTTTCATAGTGTGTGTCAGTGATAGGCTGCAAAGTATGGAAACTGACCTCCAACTTTGTCAGAAAAATATAGGCAAATATATATTGAGCCTCACCTCGCCTGTGAAACGGGTGTAAGTCGTGTAGGAGCCCATCAACATCACAAGGTAAAAAATCGGGTTGCTGACAATGCCGGAGAGCAGCAATCCACTGCCGGCTGCCAGTCCTCCCACAAGTGTCCACTTGGAGACCGCGCCCGCAACCCTACCGCCATCAAGTGACCCGATAGGAAGCAAGTTGAATAAGTTCACCATATATCCGAAGTCGGCGAGGGCAAAACACATCTGTGTGCCCATTAAAACCCCCCAGCACACAAGCCCCACCTCAATCGAAGCACCACTTCCTTCCACTAAAATGGGACTTGTACAGATTCGCCACACCGGCACAAAGGGCATATGCTTTGCAATATCATCAGATGCTTAGCAATATCAGCACGATAAGGATGATGGGCCATCTCGGCATAGTCAGTAGCTTTGCGGCTCCGCTGCCTAACGATGCTTTCATTCTTCAGTTTCTAATATTCGGCCCTGCAGGTAAATGCCAAGGGTCAACCATGCTTATTTTCTCATTTCACCCTGTCGTTGTTTAATGCCACTCGACTGTCTGTGGCTGTCGGATATTGTTAGGAATCACACAACACATTATGAGTGTTGTATCTATCAAAACGTGTTATCACAGTTGATTACTAAGGATCTGCAGGCTTCAAGAGTTTGCACGACCCAAAGTCTCCACAGGACTCGTCTCTTGGATGCGGGGGAATACTTGTGAATCTGTGAGAAACCCAACCCCAGTAAGGGCAGTGGCTGCCATGGCACCAGCAAGCGGCCCTGCAAGGGCAATGTTCGCGGCCTTGTATGCATCTTGAGGCATGTCTCTCATCGTAATCATCGCACCAAACCCAGGGATGAAAACCATCGGGGAGAAGTCGATCCCATAGTACCTGTGACCTCATACCGTCCCTTGTCTCAGTGATCCCCAGTCCCCGTCTCTATCCGGCTATTTTCTTAAGCTGCATGTGCAACAGTATGTGAAGCAGAGAGACAAGATGCGCTGTGCGGCTGCTGCCTTTGTGTAGTGCGTTAACCCAAAAGGCATAAGGGAGCAAGCATAACCTGCACGATTATCGTCGTGTGCCGCACCACCGACTCCAGGGCAAGCTCCAATCAATACAAGCCAAACAAGCAGGTCAAACCGACTTGAAAGGGACCGGGTGAATTCAACCTAAGTTTGCAAGGCCTGATAGGCTGTTTCCAGTGCCAACATTGCAAACCTACAGACATGCACACCTCATCATCGCTGCGTGACCGGACTCATGAATGCACATCTGCGTAACCATGCCCACGGCATACGGCCATCCAAAGATCCAGGAGTACACGAGGCTGCTAAACATCATAGAAGCAAGTGGCATCATCTGTTGTGCATCCATCCGCCGACACCCTCCGCACATCCCGGCGTGTTCCTCTATGTTGTAAAGAGCATCGAAATTGAACATAACAAACACCGCTATGCATCGCATTCGAAGCAGTGATTGCTTTTGTGCCTCAAATAATGTGAATGAAAGCCCTAAAAGGCACTAAAATGATTTATTTTAAAATTATTAGAGTAAGGAGGCATCTCCCTAAGGGCATGCATTACCGAAGCCCTCGTCAGGGATTGAGGACATTGAGGATTGAAGAAAAAAAGGCTTGCACAACACAAGTCGAGGAGCACCCATTAAAGACAACACACCGACAATACAGTGCAACGAGCAAGTATGTAAACCAGCCGTCGGAAAAAATCAGGGCGAGGGGCACTCAGGAAAGCAAGCTGTGTCCACACAACACGGTGCTGGGCAGTGACGCTTCGCCAGCCGTGGCACGCACGCCAAGGGGCACTGAAGAAAGCTAACAGAGACAAAACTTAGTATCAGCCAAAAGTGAAGAGGACTCGCCTTGGTGAGCTTGAGGGCAACAAACATGTATTTCAGCTTGCCGGTCGCTAAGAGCGCGGCGCCGCCAAGTGCCCCGTAGAGCCTGGAAAACCTGCATTGTCGAAGCCCGTGGGGCAACATTTCAAAAGGGAACCTTGCAGTAAGATTAAGTAAAAGAAATCAGCCGAACGGCATTCTATACATCGCATACGAACGGCCAAAACGCAGCACAGCGCATTCAAAGGAGTTGGCGCTCTGCTAGGCGCTCTGCTTGACGCTCACTTGAACTCGCTGTGGTTTTTGTATGGTGCCCCAAGCCATCTAAGCACGGACGCAACCTAGAAGCAGATTGTGTGCAATCAGACCGTTCTATTTTGCACACCATTAGGTTGCTTCGACACAGAATTGAATTTCGGATGGCCAAGGCTCCGATAGGGACCCGGCAGGGACTGGCAAACCAAGAGCCCTCGTGCAATGTGCACGCTCTCGAGATCCTCCGAGTCGCTGCATCACGGTATGAGAGTCATGCTGGCGAAAAGGTGTCGAATAAGATGCAAACCCTCTCTCACACAAGTTTCCTCTCGTCTCATCGTGACTTCAATCGTCTGAGCCTGTGTTCACCTGCGCGGTCGCGAGTTGGTATCTTCAAGTTCATGCGTTCGCCTCGGAGAGCTCAGAGCACGGACGCTATGGAACGCTGGACTCGAATGATGTGGCATCGGGAATTTCGCATGGAATATCGTCCGGGAGCTTGTAGCATCATGCCCTGAAGAAGTATGGAGGAGCTGTGTTGCCTGTCGGGGGAGTCCTGGCCCATTCCTACCGGCCACAACACCTCCTGTTTGCAAGTACCTATGGAAAATGGAGCACGCTTGGTCAGAAACTTTCGATCAGGGTTTTCCTTAAAGCTTGCGTTAGATCAATGATCGAGGGCTTCTTGACGACACGTGAACGAACCACTCTACCTCCGTCTAGCCACGTCCGACCAACAGCTTGGTCGGCCGACGATCGCCAGAGTAGCGCTGTAGGAATACGGATCGCGCTGATAGTGACTAGTTCATGATCGTCCGAACCGATGAATCGGACAGAAGAGGTTGTGCGAGGAGCTTACGCAAGGCGGGGGTAGAGTTGCACATCAGATGCAGCGCGAGTAGCAGGCTGCTGCGAGCTTCTGCATAGCAGGCGGCATCGTTGATTGGCTTGTAATGTCTGTGCGCAGATATTTGGGGGGCAAGCCTCCCATAATCGAGCACCACAGCTACGCAGGTTTCCTGAGCATGCCAAACTCTGAAAATCGAGGAGTCTGTGCAACTGGCGCAGCATGTTCAGTGACCTCGGTCAAACGTCAAACCACGCACGTCTGCTTTCACCGTTCCTAAAACGAAGTGTACCAGGCGAGAGTGTTTATCACTCACAAACGCTACTATTGAAGGTTCGGAACACCCGGCACCTCTGCTTTTAATAACCTATACTGTTACAAACTGTGTATACAAATGTATACAGCGTTGACCAGAGTGAGAGTCCCTCCCTATCGTATGGATCCCTCTGCTGGTGTGGGATGTCTATGTCTGTTGATATGTATCACAAGAAAGTACAAACTCGGTCAAGATAACTTCAAGTAGGTGGTACCACCTATAAAAATGCAACAGGATCGACTACAGGTAGTTGTCCCCAAATCGGCACCCTGTTTTAAAATATGGATATATATATAGTATGCTTTACCAAATCACAAGCCCGTTGATGCTATATGCATCACATTCGAGCCCTTGACAGCGCCCAAAAAATCGCATTCAAAAATATTAGGTTCCCGAAAAGATCTATACCAATACGCTATACGGTTGAATACACTCCTATAAAGAGCCATGTTCCCAAATCGGTACCCAGATCTACACATGTAACGACAAAACAGGGTATAATGTATGCATATATATTTCGTATTCTATAACGAATTGGGTTGTCCAATAGGCACCATTCAAAAGGCCGTGGAAAAACGGTCCAGAAAACTTAATACTTATACATGCAACGAAAATAGATCACTAGAATGGAAGTTAGTCTCCTTCAAACACATGGCATTTTCCTGCTTTCACGAGGCGCGATTAGGCTGGGAAAACATTGAGAAAACAGAATCGTCCACCAACCAAGAGTCTTCGGAAGAGGCTTCTGTATCAATTTAAATATCAAGTAGGTTTTACGATTCAGCAAATTTCGCCAATCGCAGTTTTGAGGGCGCAACATGGTCACTAACAACCACAGTCCCACAATATATATTGTTCAGCAAGTTCTTGTTAGCGGTCGAGACCTGCCGTCAACTATGCATACAGGAATTAGTGCGAACACTGTCGCCCCGCGTGCGCTCAGGCTCCTTTGGTAGACGGTTGCCGTAGTCCGCAGTCAATCCACATAGCGAGATTTTTTCCGGAGGCCTTCAGGATCAAACAAACTGAATTCCTCTACCACACAGACCTCCGCGCAAGAGCAGGCGGAGGAGGACCACAAGAGAAAGCTCCTGAGGTGCTTAGCGATCTTACTGTTTTGTGGCGGCCTCGCGGCGTTATCATGGTGGGCTTATCCGAAGTGGATGGTATGTTTCGTTCCGATATGTTTGCATATTAAGCTTTCAGCCGAGATTCGCTAGCCCGTGGATAAGCCGACTGATTCAACCTGTAAACTTACGCTTGCGTTGGGGATTTTGGGAACGTCGTGGCCGGTTTTATCAGAAAGATGTGATAATACCCTTGCTGAGCTGGGCAGAGGTGAAGCACCGACGTTCCCATCACTCCTTGTTCTGTACAGTTTTGCGCGAGTACCCGCCTTCACAAGAGATATCAGCAGAACTCCTACAGGCGACTTTCACGACGACTCCTTTGACGTGACTCTTATCAAAGCTGCACGCCTTTATTAGACTCTCGTTTTTTTTTTGCACAGCATTTTCACAATAATCAGTTAGAGCTTCACCGAGTGGACAGTTGAATCTTCACAGGTGATTGCTCCAGAAAGCAGACGAGTTTCATAATGGGAGGAAGGGACCATGTTCGGCTGACGTGTGGGCTGCATTGTTCCGGGCCACTGTGCGTTTAGGACTCCTTCACGAAAGTCGAGCTCGCCTTCTTAATAATCGGAGTGCTGGCCTTCGCTCCAATATTTCTCGCCGCGGGAAATCCCGCTATCTGGCTTGCGGCCATCATATTCGTACGCTCCTCTCCCAACGTTTGCCGAGCCTCTCGATGGTAAAGCGGCAGGCATCTCCAAGTTGCTAGCAAACGTTCCACTTCCCTGAGTTGTTGCACCTTGCTACAGCTGCGGCAGGCACCTTGCTCCACGCTACATCAACGTGTCGTGCCCGGAGGGCAGTGCAGAACACTTTCGGGAGCCTGGCACCGTGTCGCATCCGGATGGGGGAGGAAGGGGGGCTACTTGCACCTTGCTGTGTCCGTCCCTGGCAAGCATCTTTAAGGGTACCAGGGCTGGGGCTTCGGCTTCTTGTTCGTGCATATGAGGCGCGCTGTGGGGGGCCTCCGTATGTTCAGGGCTGGGGCTTCGGCTTCTTGTTCGTGCATATGAGGCGCGCTCTGGGGGGCCTCCGTATGTTCAGGGCTGGGGCTTCGGCTTTCGTGCATATGAGGCGCTGGGGGCCTGTATGTTCAGGGCTGGGGCTTCTTGTTCGTGCATATGAGGCGCGCTCTGGGGGGCCTCCGTATGTTCAGGGCTGGGGCTTCTTGTTCGTGCATATGAGGCGCGCTGTGGGGGGCCTCCGTATGTTCAGGGCTGGGGCTGGGGCTTCTTGCTGGTTACTATTGGGTCGAGCTTCGGAATGACTTTCCCGTTTCTCTGTAAGTACTTCCACCTCGCACTGCCTCCCCACCGCAGCGTTCAAGCTTAAAGCCACCTCAGCTTGCAGACCAAATTGCCCATGCCCCAGTGTTGATACCCCTGGCTGCCACGTCACCTTGTATAGCCGCCTTTGGTGCGAGTAGCGTGCCCCGCCATGCTTGTACCTCACAGTAAAAGCTCTTGCATGGTGCCTGGATCGCACGCAGTGGGTAAACGCTGGGCTTGGTTGCAAAACCGCATAAAGACATGGATAGACACCCAACCTAAGGTACGTGCTCTTCCTCTCTTTGCCGGGTCCACGGGTGTTGTGACAATGTCTCTCCCCCATTGTAGGCCACTCCTGCGCTCCTCCCTTGCGCGGCCCAGGTCAGCATGAACGAACCTTGCACCTCGGCGTTGCCTGGTTGTCTCCCATCAACCTGGATGATTTAGGAAAGTTTGCCCTCGCCCAGGCCCTCGCTCCCAGTGACTGTGTTTTCACTGTGATTTGTCCTCCAGGTGGCTGCAGCTATGCAAGCCATCGATCTTGCAGGCCCCTTCAAAACGGTTGTGATTCTACGAGTTGGACCTGTGCCGTACTCCTGGTGGAGCCTCGCTCTGCCCTCCTTCGATGGCTATTGCCGGGTGTCGGTGAACTTACAGAGCCGAACAGCTTTGCCTCGATGTTCTGTTCCCTGCAAGTTCCATATACAGCACATAAGCGCGGCCGTGCGGCACTGGCGAGCCTTGTGCTGAGGAGCACCTTACACTGAACGGCGCTGAGTGAGCACCCAGTCTGGATGCTTGCTGAGGATGCGCCACTGAAGTGGGGCGGATCCATTCAGCGGAAACCTGTGCAAGAGCACTTTCAGAGTCAATCAAGAGTTTCACCGATGTTCTCGAATGTTCATTTGGGCCTCCTGCTCACGGGCATCGAGCCTAGATATTTTTTCTGGCCCAGCCAGCTGCCGGGCGCTGTAACCTTGTCTCGTTCGACTGAAACTGCTGTGGGTAGCATTATGACGCCTGGCGGAGGGGCACGGGACAGGCTGAACTATGGCTGCAGTGTGCCAAATATACCGGTAAGCAAGCTCAGCATGCTACCTCCAAGCCCTTTATATCATTTCGGCTGCACACTGTGTTCTCACATCCGTCAGTTCATCACGGGCCTGCACACTGTGTTCTCGCATCCGTCAGATCATCATGCAGCTGCATACTGTGTTCTCGCATCCGTTAGATCATCACGCGGCTGCACACTGTGTTTCTCGCATCCGTCAGATCATCACGGGGCTGCATACTGTGTGCTCGCATCCGTCAGATCAGCATGCAGCTGCATACTGTGTGCTCGCATCCGTCAGATCATCATGCAGCTGCATACTGTGTGCTCGCATCCGTCAGATCATCATGCAGCTGCATACTGTGTGCTCGCATCCGTCAGATCATCATGCAGCTGCATACTGTGTGCCCGCATCCGTCAGATCATCACCGGGCTGCACACTGTGTTCTCGCATCCGTCAGATCATCACGGGGCTGCACACTGTGTTCTTGCATCCGTCAGATCATCACGCGGCCGCACACTGTGTGCTCACATCCGTCAGATTCATCACACGACTGCGCATTGTGTGCTCACATCCGTTATTCGTGCACAGCTACATTGTTGTGTGCTTTTGTCACCTGAACCACAGCTACATGCGGCCTCCCATGCGCTGCCCTACAACTGCGTCACCTGATACACAGCTAGCCGCTTCCGCCCACGCTTTGCCCTACAACTCGGTCACGCTTTATGACCGCGCCCAAGGGCGCGGTTTGGCTGAAGCTTGGGTATTGGGATGGCTGCAGTATTTCACTGCGTATTTCCCCGGCTCATTTCTTGGTCGCATCCCTAGTAATTTGATAGGTGCTCTCCCAGCCTCTCACATCTCCGCGTCGCGTCCACTGTCACCGACACATGCCTGATATATCTCTAAATTACAAGTGCTGTTACCGGTGTATGCCTGCCACCTGTGCATGCCTCCTCCGTTGTGAGAGACGTTTGCCTTCCTCTGAGGCTAATCCACAGAGAAACTTCAAGTACCCATAAAGATGGCTGCGATTGCGAGCAGCTGCTAATGTCGGCGATCAGTGCAATTACTAACAAGCTGCTAATGTCAGCAATCGGTACAACTGCGAGCAGTTTCTGATGTTGGCGATGAGTTGTGAGCAGCTGCTGATGTCGGCGATTGGTACAACCGCGAGCAGTTTCTGATGTTGGCGACGAGTTGTGAGCAGCTGCCGATGTCGGCGATCGGTACAACTGCGAGCAGTTTCTGATGTTGGCGATGAGTTGTGAGCAGCTGCTGATGTCGGCAATCGGTACAACTGCGAGCAGTTTCTGATGTTGGCGATGAGTTGTGAGCAGCTGCTGATGTTTGTCATCAGTGCAATTGCAAGCAGCTGCCGATGTCGGCGATCGGTGCAATTGCGAGGAGCTGCCGATGTCACCGATCAGTGCCATTGGGAGCGGCCGCTGACGTCGGCGATCAATGCGATTAGGAGCGGCTGCCGATGTCGGCGATCAGTGCCATTGCAAGCGGCTGCTGATGTCGGCGCATCAGTGCCATTGCGAGCGGCCGCTGATGTCGGCAATCAGTGCCATTGGGAGCGGCTGCCGATGTCGGCGATCAGTGCCCATTGCGAGCGGCTGCTGATGTCAGCGATCAGTGCTATTGCGAGCAGCCGCTGATGTCGGCGATCAGTGCCATTGCGAGCGGCCGCTGATGTCGGCGATCAGTGCCATTGCGAGCGGCTGCTGATGTCGGCGATCAGTGCCATTGCGAGCGGCCGCTGATGTCGGCGATCAGTGCAATTGCGATCGGCCGCTGATGTTGGCGATCAGTGCCATTGTGAGCGGCCGCTGATGTCGGCGATCAGTGCAACTGCGTGCGGCCGCTGATGTCGGCGATCAGTGCCATTGCGAGCGGCTGCTGATGTCGGGGATCAGTGCCATTGCGAGCGGCCGCTGATGTCGGCGATCAGTGCCATTGCGAGCGGCCGCTGATGTCGGCGATCCGTGCCATTGCGAGCGGCCGCTGATGTCGGCGATCAGTGTAATTGCGAGCGGCCGCTGATGTCGGCGATCAGTGCCATTGCGAGCGGCCGCTGATGTCGGCGATCGGCGATCAGTGCCATTGCGAGCGGCTCAGTGCCATTGCGAGCGGCTGCTGATGTCGGGGATCAGTGTGTAATTACAGCGCTGATGTCGGCGATCAGTGCCATTGCGAGCGGCTGCTGCTGATGCTGGCGATCAGTGCCATTATGAAGCGGTCGCTGATGTCGGGCGAACAAAGCATTATGAGCGGTTGCTGATGTCGGGCATCAGTGCCATTGCTGAGCAGCTGCTGATGTCGGCGATCAGTGCCATTGCGAAGCGGTTCGCTGATGTCGGGCGATCAAAGCATTATGAAGGTCAGCTGATGTCGGCGATCAGTGCCATTATGAAGGCTGGGCGATGTCGTGGCGACAGTGCCATTGCGTAGCAGTTGCTGATGTCGTGGCGAATAGTGCCATTATGAAGCGAAGGTTGATGTCGGGCGAATAGTGCTATTATAAAGCGTCATTGATGTCGGCGATCAGTGCCATTGCGAAGCGGCCGTTGATGTCGGGCGATCAGTGCCATTATGAAGGCTGCTGATGTCGTGGCGAATAGTGCTATTATAGCGGCTGCCGAGCGTCGGCGATCAGTGCTATTATGAAAGCAGCTGCTGATGTCGGCGAACAGTTACTACAGCGGCCGCTGATGTCGGCAACTGCGCTATTGGCGGTAGCGTCGCTGATGTCGGCGATCAGTGCCATTGGCGATGTGCTGCTGATGTCGCGGCGATCAGTGCCATTGCAGCGCCGCTGATGTCGCTTTATCAGTGCCATTGCGAAATGTCGCTGATGTCGGCGATCAGTGCCATTGGCGAGCGGCCGCTGATGTCGCATGGCGATCAGTGCCATTGCAGGTTGCTGATGTCGGCCATCAGTGCCATTGCGAAGCTGCCGCCGGCGTCGCTTATCAGTGCCATTGCGAAAAAGCTGCTGATGTCGGCATCAGTGCCATTGCGCAGCGGCTGCTGATGTCGGGTAATCCGCGCACATGAAGCGCCGCTGATGTCGGCGATCAGTGCCATTGCGAGCGGCTGCTGATGTCGGCGATCAGTGCCATTGCGAGCAGCTGCTGATGTCGGCGATCAGTGCCATTGCGAGCGGCTGCTGATGTCGGCGATCAGTGCCATTGCGAGCGGCCGCTGATGTCGGCGATCAGTGCCATTGCGAGCGGCCGCTGATGCCGGCGATCAGTGCAATTGCGAGCGGCTGCTGATGTCGGCGATCAGTGCCATTGCGAGCGGCCGCTGATGTCGGCGATCAGTGCCATTGCGAGCGGCCGCTGATGTCGGCGATCAGTGCCATTGCGAAGGCCGCTGATGTCGGGCGAATAAAGCATAGGAAGCGTCGCGCTGATGTCGGCGATCAGTGCCATTATGAAGCGCTGCTGATGCCGGCGATCAGTGCCATTGCGAGCTGCCGCCAGATGTCGGGCGATCAGTGCCACTGCGCAGCGGCTGCTGATGTCGGGCGATCAGTGCCATTATGGAGCTGGCGCTGATGTCAGCGATCAGTGCCATTGCAAGTAGCGGCCGCTGATGTCGCGATCAGTGCCATTGCGAGCGGCCGCTGATGTCGCCACTGGGGTGCTATCGTGGCGAGCGGCTGCTGATGCTCGGCGATCATCAGTGCCATTGCGAGCGCTGCTGATGTCGGGCGAATCAGTGCCATTGCGAAGCGGCTGCTGATGCCGGCGACAAGTGCCATTGCAAGCGGCTGCTGATGTCGGGCGATCAGTGCCATTGCGAAGCGGCCGCTGATGTTGGCAATCCGTGCTTACTGCGAAGGGCTGCTGATGTCGGCGATCAGTGCCATTGCGTAGCGGCTGCTGATGTCGGGCGATCAGTGGCTATTGCGAGCTGCTGCTGATGTCGCGATCAGTGCCATCGTGAGCGGTCGCTGATGTCGGCGATCAGTGCCATTGCGAGCGGCCGCTGATGTCGCGATCAGTGCCATTAAGGGAGCGGCTGCTGATGTCGGCGATCAGTGCCATTGTGATCGGCTGCTGATGTCGGCGATCAGTGCCATTGCGAGCGGCTGCTGATGTCGGCGATCAGTGCCATTGCGAGCGGCTGCTGATGTCGGCGATCAGTACCATTGTGAGTGGCTTCTTATGTTGTTGATGGTGCCCGGTATATTCCACAAAAACTTTGCATTGCTCCTTTTCATTTATCAAAGCAGGAACACTGATTAAACCGATACAGCAGTTGCGGCCTGCTTGTGAACGCGTGCCCCATTATCATATCTTGAGTGCACTGAGGAAGATTGGCACCCGAGCGCCTGGACTGCGCTCCGAGGTCTTGAGCAATCTACCCTTCCCTTCCCCTCCCGGCATTTTGACGAGACAGACTTGCAATTTGGGTTAGTAATCGAGAGCCTAGCGAACGTGTACGAAAATGGGACCACACCGAAAACCGCGGACATCGTGCAGCTCGCGGTGCGCAAGCCCCGCGCCCTCCCTTGCTGCATCCGAACACCTTGTAACCCAAAGTTGCGTGCATCCTTTTCCACGATGCTGACAGGAATTGGCAGCCCGGTGAGGCATATATTGGCCAATCGGCTAACGGGCCACAGCAGCCCATGTTGTACACATCGGCCGGCCTGCTGGATGGGGGAGGGAGCCCGGCCTGCCAGATGGGGGAGGGAGCCCGGCTTGGCGAGGGAGCCCGGCCTGCCAGATGGGCGAGGGAGCTCGGCCTGGCGAGGGAGCCCGGCCTGCTGGATGGGCGAGGGAGCCCGGCCTGCCAGATGGGGGAGGGAGCCCGGCCTGGTGAGGGAGCCCGGCCTGCCGGATGGGGGAGGGAGCCCGGCCTGCCAGATGGGCGAGGGAGCCCGGCAGGTCACGCAGCTAGAGGTGACCAAAATCTCTTGAGTTGACTCTTTTTGGCCTCTTGGTTGGGCTAGGATTGGGCTTTTGCTTTCTTGCTCTGCTCGGATTTTGCTTGGCCTTCTGCCAGTTGCCTTGACAATGGGTTCCTTGCGACTGAACTAGTCAGCAAGCTCCATCGGCTTGCGGTGTATCCACACCGGGTGTCAGAAGTTTTTTTTGGTTCCTGGTTCACCACAACTGCGGCATGCTCTCTCTCTCTCTCTCCCTCTCTCTTACCACCCATCGGGGGCATGCTGCCCGAGGATTCTCACTGATGGACTTGGACAGCTGTCACACGCGCACTTTTGCAGCCGACGTTATTGGCTGCTGAATGGATCACAGGCATAATTCCTAGTGATGGTCATGCCTTGTTCCTGCGTGCTGATTTCCCCTTCGGGATAACGGCCAGATACCTTTGATTGGCATGCCTCAGGGCGTGGGGAACGTATGTGGGGGTTGTGTAGGTC
>LGRX02003106.1:0-19367 GCA_001247695.2 Cymbomonas tetramitiformis | reverse complement strand
TATTACGCCAACTTGGTCTACCGGCGACTTTGGTAGTTGGGGAACCTGCCCATGCCCGGTTGGCACGGATGTACTCCTGTATATGCATGTTCGACGACGATGAGGGCATCGCCGCCGGTGAGACCTTACCTATTTTCCCTCCCGGATTTGCCGATTGGGAGGCCGTGAATCGTGCTTTCCGCCACATGGGGGAACCGGTGCGGTACTTTGGTGAAACGGATGAGATGAACTTGGAGCGGCTAGATGTCCAATAATGGAACAACTTCATCGGCACCGACACCCACGACACACGCCCTCCCGCGTCCCCCGCGAGCTTGGGTAACGGGGAGGTGAACATGGCGAGGTGAGCCCCCATCCGAGCTCTTATCGCCGGGAGTTAGGTCGCCGTTACCATTGTGATAAAGTGCTAACAGTGTACTAACGGCTTCATATCCTCGCAGCACGGTGTCAACGGAGATGCGTCTTCAACATCCGCTGATGACGCCATTGGAGATGGAGTGGAAGATGCGAGACGACGCACATGAAAGCGCAATACGGGCGGCAGAGGTTCAACGCGGAGGGTTGGTGTATAAAAACGGCTTGGCGTTATGTGATTGTGGCATGTGCTATGGCACGACCGTGTGGGTTAGTCGAGCAACCCTTTTTCGTCACCGAAGCTTGTTCAAAAGAATACGGCGCGGACAGGCCTACACGGATGCGGTAGACGTCCCAGACCCGGATGTGCGTCATGTCGTGCCATTGGGCGATGACGTGAAATCGAATGACACCCGCGCCATTCCGGCAAGGTGAGTGAAAAAACTGAACAACCTCCGGTACTGGAAACGCCATTAGAGTGCAGTTAAGATGTCGTCAGTACGTCGTAACACAGTGTTTAACATGCTAACGGCATCATAGGTGTGCAACAGTCCTGCGAAGGCCCAAATGGACGATTGTGAGCTTGTGGATGACGACCGCTCCTACACCACGTGCAAATCCAACCCGATGCGGGAGATGGATCCGGGAGTATCGGACGACGACCGCTCCTACAGCCAAGATTACTCATCTTGCGAAGGTGAGAACTTCGACGAGGGGGGGATCCATGCGACGAGGAGGGTGATGAAGTGGGTGGCGAAGCGTGGGACGAAGCTGGATCTATGAAAGGCGACGACCATGGAACGGATGCAGACGAAGACCCAGACATGCGAGACGCAAAAGCGGCCACGTCGTTGTTGGTCCAAGAGATGACGAAGTTATTGGCCGCCCAACAGCAGGTGAGCAATATGTTAAACGTAGAGCGGTATTAAGCCTTTATGATACCTTTAGCACGCCATTAGGCTATTGTTAATGTGTTACGGGCGCACTACATACCCCGATTGTCGTGTTATAATTGCGGTTTCGGAGGGTGGCCAACACGCGCAGGAGATGGACGCGGTCCCCGTGGTAGGCCCGCGCCGACCCATTAACGCCTTCAAGCTCCTTATCGACTGCTTGGAATGGAACGCCGAAGGCAAGATGTCGCGAGACTCCTTCGACAAGCTCCTCGCCATTATCACGGAACATTTCGGAGATCAATTGGGCAACTTTCCAACGAACTTCAAAGCCGCCTGTAAACGGTTCGAAGCGTTCGACGCCCCCTGGCATAGGGTCGACTTATGCGTGAAGGGGTGCGTGTTCTTCGAGGAAGATTACGCCACCGCCGACGAGTGCCCGAAGTGCAAGGAGCCCCGGTGGGAGGCATTGGGCGAGACGGGAGACGTGGACGCGGGGAAAGGCAAGAAACCGCGATCAACATTCTTTTGGTGGAATGTCGCCGATTTGCTGAGACGTGTGTACGCGAATCCATACACGGCGGAGATGATGCTCGCCCACTCGAGGCATGTTCCACCGGAAGACGGATCGATGCGCACAATCTGGGGTGAGTATTCTATTGAGGTCGATGTTAGGATGCCGCTAGTGCCTTAACGACGTGTTAACTGTATCTTAACCATATACTAACACGTTCACCTGTGCTGGAATCTTCCATCAGATGGAAAGGAATGGCAGGAGCGGAAGAACGTGCGACACATCGAGTTTTTCAAGGAAGCCAGGAACGTGAGTATACTCTTGAGTGCCGATGGGGCAGCATTGTGGCAGAACAAAATGGGGGTGTTCCCTATATACTTCCAAATCTTAAACCTACCTCCGGAGCTTCGCACGAAGTATGCGAACATGGAGGTGTACGGATCATTGAAGGGCAACACCCTGCCAACTCACAATTGCTGTATGGTAAACTCGTGGACGAGCTCGTGGTGTTGTGGGACGAAGGTTTTTTGTGTTGGGACTCGTACACCAACGAGCACGTGCGGTTGAAGGCCATGCTCTTTGCCATACTCATGGACTACAAGGGAGCGGTTGAAGCCGCACAAATCATGGACGTCGGTGCATACGCCGCGTGCCTAGTATGCAAAATTTGGGGGACATGGTCAACATTAATGCACAAAATGGTGTACCTCTTCAGCAAGCAAAATCCGCCAGGTATGCTAGTTAGTAGCACGTCGTTAGGTTGGCGTTAGGATGTACTTAAAAGCCTAAAGGCGTGCTAACCGTATAATGCATGTGGTGTAAATGAGTGTTTGCTGATTGCTTTGTTTTCTCTTCGGTCTAGGCACTCCACCGTTGCGCACGGACGCCGAGTACAAGCGTCATGCCGCAATGCATGAAGATCTGCGAGATAGCGGAGACCCCGATCTTTCGGGAGCGACCTTGGAGGAGAGCATGCGGAATACGGGCGTCAAGTTCTCGAGCGTTTTTACTCGGTTGGTTTACTTCAAGATCTACCGTGATATCATCCTAGATGGCATGCATGACATCATGAACCTGGTGAACAGAATCGCTGCAACCTTGCTCGGGGTCGACTTCAACGACGCCCTCCGCCAGCAAGCGAAAGCGGACGGTGTCCATCCCACGTGGCATGCCACAACCAAGGTGAAGAATGCTCAAGGTAGGCAAATATGCACGTGTTAGGATGTGCATAACGTGCCGATAGTGTATTAACCACGTGCTATCGGTGTCACGAAGGGGTACTAACGGCATACTCAGTTGAAATAATGTGACGCAGGTAAGGAGGTATTGATGTACAAGATGAATCACGGACCTTTCGCGATTCCACCCCGCCCTGACAGAAGGTCTACCACGAAACGAAGCTTGGAGACAGCGCGCAGTTTCTTGAAGAGCATAAGGGCGGTGGAAAGATGGGGGCGTGGCCACAAACGATTGTTGCAAACTACCGCCGATAAGAAAGCCGCCAAGCACATTCGGGCTCACGACGGCTTGAAGCTCGTGCAAAACAGTATCTTGTCGACAGTCTGCGCTTGGCCACGAGATGAAGGGCAGCCCGCCAATCGATTGGCCAAGCTAGTGGGTAAAATGACCACGATCGTGCGGGAGATCACGACGACACAAGTGCGTCCTAAGGTAAACGGTTAGGATATAGTTAGTATGATGTTATGATGCCGTTAACATGCTTCGTACATCATACGGGCCCTAACGAATTGCTGCGTACGTGCAGGATATGGAGCCACTCGCACAAGAAATCAAGTCATTTTTCGAGGAGTTGGAGGCGACCGGGCCAGCGTATGCTTGGTGTGTGATTAACACTCACATGTTTTCTCACTTCGTCCAACAACTTGAGAAGTATGGTCCCATGCGGGAGGTATGGATGTACGCCTTCGAGTCCTTGAACGGTCACATCAAAAGCCTAGCGAGGAGCAACTCCCTACCCGTTCCAGCCATAATGAACTGCATCAAGCGGGTGAAGGTGTTGCATTTGGTGCGTGGGTTAATCACTTTCATTTCGGAAGACCACTCCACCCGGATGCCGGCGGCCGTGACCATGGGGAGCCGCGGGGCAATTGCGGTTGAGGTATCGGCTAGGGGGAAACGTGTGGTCTTGCGAGATGATGACATTAAGGCCTTGAAGGTTTGGATGCGGACTGAATTGCCGGCTTATCGAGAGCTGGTGGAGAAGTGGGAGAAGTATGTGGAAGACGCGCGCAGGTGATTTGTGGCCCCATTCCCCGAGCGGTTGTTTATGCCCTTATGACGCCGTTGTTGCATATTTAGGACGCGCCTAAAGTACTAACGGTATCGTATCGCTGTGCACAGTTGGAATGCACGGATGCGACTGCGACACAAGCAGTACCGGAACGCGGTGTGTGCAAGGGAGGGCAAACCTGAGCACATACGCGAGCCCCCATTTGGAGCGTACGCGGATCCTACGGAATGGTTGGGCCGACAGTTCACCAAGTACGAGATGTTGCTCATGGCGGGGCCGACACCGGTTTGCTATAACTTCACGCACGTCAAGATCGGCGACGCTGATTACCGCACGGCTACGACCGATCGGAACAAGCGCACCGTACACAGCTACTTTCGCACTTTCTTCGCGAGTGAGGAAGTGGACGAGCACGGTGAGCCAAAATCCGTGGCAAGGTGAGAAAGGAACACGCACTATTCTACCTTTAACATGTCTTTAGGATGTCGTTATGACTCGATTAGGATGCGCATAATGTCCTAACGACATACTAACTTAGCTGTTTACAAAATCGTGGGCTTGGTGATATGCAGGCACGGCCGTATTACGAGAATATTGCGGGTGGAGATTGCAGGAAAGGTCTACATCTTACTGAAATGCGATTGGTTCGCTAAGCCGACCGACGAACAGATCAAGGAGTACCGTCGACGTCACTCCATTCTCGGCCCGGATAACTTGACCAAGACGGTCTATACCTTCAACCCGCACGTAGACCGCGCGGCCTTTGACAACATGGAGCCATTCATATTAGCCAATAGAGTAGAACAGCAGGTTGTTATTGTACCACATCCGTGCATGGAGACCGCGGTCATTCTCGACCCAACGGCCGACTTCTTCGAGGGATCAAGGACATAGGACGACGACGAGGTCGATGTATGAGACATGAATCGCTGCTAGTTTATTTTTTGCTTGCCACATGCCATGCAGGCAGTTGCAAATTGTGACCTTGGTAACGACCCCTGCAGTAGTACAACTAACGCATACTTTATAAGGCGCAGTGCCGCTAGAGTGCCATTAGCGTATTAACTTTGCCTACGAGCATCCTAACTACGTCCTAACGCCAACCTCCTAATGACATCCTAGAGGCATGCTAACGCCATCCTAACGTCCCTACATTTCCGAGAAACTCAGCCCGCGTAATACTTTCCCCGAATCCCACCATACTCCGCGGAATAAACTTCCCCTGGCCTTCTAGTCACCATAAAACGCCATCTCAGTGATCTGCACATCCATACGTGCCCCACCACTCACCCCTGCTCCAGTTGGGGCCAACGCATACTTAAGGCGCAGTGCCGTTAGGACGCCTGTAGTACGCGCATTTTAACGCGCCAATATGGCGTTAGTATGCCTGTAATATATTATACTACCGGCATACTAACGCCCATACGTACTAACTGTCCTTTACTATGCCTTTAGGACACCTTTAGTACACATACTACAATTTGCTAGGACCGTAGGGGATGCCAATGCTTTTCCGCCGTAGCGGAGCACGTCGGGTTCCCGCACAAAGGAACGAACGTACCGGTGGGTTTGTGGAAAGCCACCTTCCCCGAAGGCTTCCCACGGAAGGTCTGCGGGAAGTTGCCGTGCTCGGGAAGAGGCTTCGCTGCAAAGCGGACTCCGTCGCCATGCGAGTGTTGATATTGGTCCACGAAAGTCGTCCGTCCGTCCGTCCGTCCGTCCACTGTCCGTCCACAGTGGACGGACGGACGGACGGACGGACAGTGGACCAAACATTCTTAACATTCTAAGATTTCGCAAATTAGGGCTCCCATACTTAAGCCCATACTTAAGGAGTGTAACGCGTCGGCCCGCGTCGACGCCTGCGTTTTCCCATACTTAAGAAAAAATAATTTTTTCTTCATACTTAAGGAATATACACTGACTCCCCCCTCCCCCCTAACCAGGGACTATTGGGGTATAACCCAGTCGTATGCGAGTGTCAAACGTGCGTCAAAGAGACGAACCTAACCACAGAGCTTGACAATCGTATACGATTGTCAAACGTGAGTCAGGCAGTAACCCTGTGATTTTTTATTTCATATTTTTATCATGTCTATATAGAGTATCATTTTCATAAAATAATTCATTTCTCATGGTACCTTAGGAAACCACGCCGGCTTCCCTGCGATACGGTAATCATGCTTTGGATGTCCCGCATACCGTGCCAATATCTCTTCCGTTACTACAGGCCTTGTTTCCAACCCTTACCGACACCCCGATGCTTCTTCACATGCGCAGCACAGAAGACGTGCAAGCTGTCGAACTCGGTACCGTGTTCCCTGACGGAGCTGTCATACTTGTGATCGGTGGTGTCAGTTCAACCCCCGGATCTAGTGACGTGAAGACCGGTTGTGTGAATGCCGAAACAGCCACACACGAATCTTCCCAAGCATCAGCTTCTCCGCCTCGCCCTGAAATAAAGCATGAAAATTTAGTTTTTGACTTAACCGAATCGCCTCCACCGCCAAAAGAACCGTATGAATCTACGAAATCCTCCAGCGCTGGACAAGAACCAAAGCTCAAGCACAAGGTCAAATCGGAATATACAGCCTATGCCGGACCAGCTATTCCGATAGATTTTTCTCAGCATGTTGATTTGTCCCAAGACGTAGCGCCAGGTCAGCCTGGCGAGCTTGTCGATGAACTGCCAGTACCTCTACTTCCGGGGGTAGTTTACAATCCACGTGCTGGACATTTCTCTCCTTGGAGAGATTTCTTAAAATACGATCCGCAGACCTGGATGCGTTCTGGGAACAAAAGGCGTATCAGAGGCCGTCTTACTAGAGCTACTCGATGTGGTGGGGCTTTTTCCTGCGAGAACAATGCATGTGTCGTATTTCGTACAACGGGTGACCGTGACCGTTTCCAATTCACCGGTACCTTTAAGAACCGCAATCTGGCGTGCGCCCTTTGCAACGCTGCGCCTACTCATTCCGGCAATTGTCCGTTTGAAGTAACCATCCAAGAAGACTCCGATTGGAACATCCTCGAGCTGTCTACTAGCTCCCTTGGACACAACCATTCCGTGTTGTCCACCGACAACCCCAGCGTGGGTGAGCTAAAAGCAGCTAAGACTAGGGCTGAGGAGGTTCTAAACACCGGCGGAGTTCGAAACGTGTGCCAGGTGAAAAGGACTTTACTCACGGAAACCGTCTTTCCAAAAGACTCTTCTTTTGACCCTAGCCAGCTACCAGACATCGCGAGGAAAATGAACGTGATTGATAAGGCAGTGGACCAGAATCTCGTGCGAGGTCGTCGACAGGATGAGGGCATGAAAGCCGTTTCCCAAATGGGCTGCTCAGCACGGTAAGGGGCTACTGCAATCTTACGCGGACGAGGGGAACATCGACAGTTTTGCTCACACGTTCGTCATGTCCAGTGTCGGAGTGGATGGAGGTGTCGATCTCGTGCTTCGCATGCACCCGAACAGCAGCGACGACTACCTTCGCTCAGCGTACGTCCATTTGGATTTCGTACACCGCAAGGTTTCTGGGGATTGGGTGACGATGGGGGCGCACGTGTTCTCCATAGAGGCCAACGCCCTGCTCACTATTGCCACCATGAACGTACCCAAAGACTGTACCGAAACACAGGTACTGTTTTGGACATTGGTGAAGAAGACGGTAGCAGCCGAACACCCGCGTGCGGAAGTATTATTTTATGGCTTCATGGGAGATGCAGCAGGTAAGTTAAAGATCATAATTTTCAATGGGAGAGTTTGTAAGTTACACGGTTCTGACAATCGTATACGATTGTCGGAACCGTTGACAATCGTATACGATTGTCAGCAGCTGACAATCGTGTACGATTGTCAGCACCGTGTAACCTACGCATGAAATACAGGGCAAGTCAATAATCATAGTTTTCAATGTGAGAGTTTGCACATTATAACGTTCTGACAATCGTATACGATTGTCAGCACCGTGTAAACCTACGCATGATATACTTGGTTTTCAAGAACTGATTAATATTTGGGGCACAGGTGCTAACTGGGCAGCAATCAAGAAAGTTTGGCCAGACCAAGATGACCGTGACAATCTGGAGTGCACGTTCCATTGGGGGCAGAACTTACATAGATCGAATCTCTTATTCCATCAGATCTCCATGCCGGGCACAAAGACCTGTTACAGCGATAGATTCACTCTACTCCCGAGGCCAAGGTGTCCTGTGAAACAGCCATCTTCGCCTGGTATGCTGAGAAATGTGGCAGGTCGAATCAGCCAAAATTGAATGCGTACTTCGTTTTCCAAATACGGCACGCACAGCACATTCTGACGCAATTCAAGGATCAAACCGAAGACATGACCGCCGAAATCCAACGACCGCTTGTATGCCTTGCGGAAAGCATGCACGCGAAGTGGAGATCGTGGGGGGCATACTACTCCACCTTGTTGGAGTCGGTGGAATTCGATAGCCTTATGCAGATTCGACAAATTTGCCCGGCGATGAACCGGCAGAACTCAACAAAGCACTTGTTGTGCGTGCAAGGTCGTATTCGTTCATTGGAGGATAAGTGGGTTAAAGGCGTCCTTACTCAGGCAGAGTTTGCAAATGGTCGTGAATTAATGCAAACAGTTCGTGCTGGCGCGACAGGATGGCTTCCACAGAGGGGCATCCCTGCAACGGACACCCACCGTCCAGATAAGGTAAACCATGGGGGGGGGTTTCGCGCAAACGCCCTGCGGAACTTCCCTCGGAAGGCGTCGCCTCCAAGAAGACGCGCACTGCCTCGGCGGTGCCACCTGCCTCTGCGGCAAGACCTACCTCGGCGGCACGTCCGGAGCGTGCTTTAGTTCGCGTTTACCCGGAAGCTGGTGGGGACTTCCAACCTTCCCTGCTTCACGTCATGCGGGCAGGCACTAACGGTAAATGCTATGGACGGAAGTCTAATGGTTCTCGTCACGACATCCCAATCGCGAAAGGGCAGCTGACTATTGGGTACACCGGAAGCTTGACCTATCATTTTCCAGCAAAAACTTAACTCTTCGAAAGGGTCAAGTTCGCGAAGTGAGGACCACTCCCCCGATCCGGATGATTATATTCTGCTCGTGGAAATGTGTTCAAAACCCATGGTATTGTTGTCACGTTTCGATGCCTGGACTGCCCGAGGGGGGGGGCGAACCGTGTACCCAAACTTCTTGTTGCACCGGACACAAAGATCCTGGAAAGTGAGGAGACTCGTCTCTGTTCTCTTGGTGTTTGCGTTGCCCATGAGGATGTGACCCCAGAAGAGGCTCGAGGACATCTGGTGAGATCGGAGAATTCGGAGATGGACGTGGAGGAGAGACTTCGCAACGGTGTTAAGGTGAAAGCGAGTGGCAAGGGTTTCTTGACGAAGAAGATAGCGAATTTCTATACCGCGCTCCACAGCATGGTTAAGACCGATAACCTTGCACTGACTCAAATCCGGAAATGTGTTCCTGGTGGTGCAACCGTGTATAACTTCCGAGTTTGTCACCCTGATTCCGATGGCCGTGAATACCTCTTGGAGGTTGGACGAGAATACCGTTGTTCGTGTCCGTGTTTTCGAGAAATGGCGAGGACCCGACCTGCTCCCCGCAAGCATTTCCTTTGGCTGTACTCCGAGATATTCCAAATTCCGGTCATTACGAGTGTGGGATACCTTCACGAGCCATCTCTGCTATCCTCAGAAGTTCGCAAAATACTGTCTTATTATCCTGGAATTCCGGACAACTTCGATCTCTAGTTGCTTAGCTAGAATACAAACGTAAATCTGTTATGGCATGTTATATATTTTACAGTGTATACATTTTCATATACCTTATTCAAAACATTTTGTATACCATTGCATGTATTAACACCCTCATCCACATTCGAGTATGATTAACCGTACGGTCCAAGCTTGACAATCGCATACGATTGTCACACGTGAGAGAGTGCCGAACTTAGCGCCGAGATCGTGTATCCTATTGCATGTCGTATAACCCTGCCTGGATATTCGCGAAGAGTTTGTCACTACTCATTCAAATTCGACTATGATTATTCGTACGGTCCAAGCTTGACAATCGTATACGATTGTCACACGTGAGAGAGTGCCGAACTTAGCGCCGAGATCGTGTATCCTATTGCATGTCGTATAACCCTGCCTGGATATTCGCGAAGAGTTTGTCACTACTCGTGCACATCTGAATATGATTATCCGTACGGTTCCAGCTTGACAATCGTATACGATTGTCACACGTGAGAGAGAGCCGAACTTAGCGCCGAGATCGTGTATCCTATTGCATGTCGTATAACCCTGCCTGGATATTCGCGAAGAGTTTGTCACTACTCATGCACATATGAATATGATCATTCGTACGGTTCAAGCTTGACAATCGTATACGATTGTCACACGTGAGTATTGTAGTAGATATATTTATAGATTTCTTTATCTATATATACTAGGAAAATATTAAAATAATTCATAATTTTAGACATGTCTACTGGGAGATTATCAAGAGTCAGAAAGCCCACTGCTAAGGCAAAGGCTGTGTCTGCCGGGCGTGACGGAGGTGCGTATCTGCATATCTATAAATGCATGTCGGGGTGTCATTTATTTCATTATTGCATGGCTCGTACAAAACAAACCGCTCGAAAGAAATTCGGAGGCACAATTAGAGATTTACAGCGTATGGCCTCCGGAGGTGCACAGGCCTCTCAGAGCGGATCTATGGCATCCGGGGCAAGTGGTTCAAATGAGTTACCCGCCGCTGGTGTTGCTCCAGGTACCGCAGGAGATGCCACTCCAGTCGCAAGTGATCCTCAAGCTACAGCTAAATCGCCAAAGCTAACTATTAGAGTTGGTGCGCCGAAACCAGCTCAGCAACCAGCTCAGCAAGTCGTTGCGCTAATGCTCGAGTATGCCGCTACAACTAAGGTGGCCGCATTACCGGTAATTTGAAAGTGGGGGGTGGTAATACCGGGTAATTTACCGGTAATTACCATACGTGGTAATACCAGGTAATTACCGCCTGCACCAGTTGACCCTACTTTTGCATACGAATTCCGAATTCGATTTTTTCGGGTCCTATGGATACACAATGATCATAGGAGATAGTTGAGTGCATAATGTCCCACATGCTCGACCATGCGCGGTCACAAAATAGCATAATATTTTACAGAGAAGTGCAGACAGAAAGTCCCGAGGCACAAATATACCCAACTATTGCATACGAATTCCGAATTCGATTTTTTCGGTTCCTATGGGTACACGACGATCATTGGAGATAGTTGAGTGCACAATCTCCCACATGCTCGACCATGCGCGGTCACAAAATAGCATGATATTTTACAGAGAAGTGCAGACAGAAAGTCATGAGGCACAAGTATACCCAACTATTGCATACTACGCCACACGATCATGAATCTCTTGTCAGCACGATCGATTGTCAGCACGATCGCGAATCTCTTCGTAGGCATAATTCGCTTGCACTTGCCCACTGTGCTCGCGTTTCCCGAAATACTTAGTTGTCACATAAGCAGAGATGCCTAGCTTAGCTTCGCCGATATTGCAAGTGGCACGACCCACAGCGTTGGTCTTACCATCAATGCCAAGGGTCCTCTTGCCTGGCTTGTTATCCAAAGCTGCATCTGTCGACACAAGTGTCTCTTCATATACGTCGTCAAGAATAGAGGTGCGCAATTGGGTTCGACCGGGCAACCACTTCGCATAACCAGGACTGAGTGCTTTGATAAACGCGATAAAGAAAACGTTTCCTACAACAACAAACGGAATTTTGCACGCAAAAAAAAAGCAGCCAAGCAAGAAGTTTAACGCCCGTGCTTGCACCTCTGTGCAAGTGTGGATACCATACTCCTTTAAGGCGGCTTGTCGCTCTTGACGTTTGGCAGCAGAGGGATCCACGTCTTGCAAAACGGTCTGCTCAGCACTCGACAACGCTGCAGCATCTGACGATTCCATCGCCTTACGCTTTATTTGTCGCATACTGTACTGCGAACGCCACTCCTTGCCATGCGCGGCGGTGCACTTGGCCGTGAGCGCAAGCTTATCCTCGTCGGGTACGTTGTCGCAGTCCAAGATCTTATTGAGGAGCTTGCCCGACTAGCGAGTTGATCCTATGATAGGCCGTATTGGTCTTGAGGGACTCGTCATACTTGCATATGAGCGTGGTCCGAACGTTCAGGGCACAGGACTTCTTCGGGTTCAGAGTCACGTGGTATTGTGGGACGTCGCGAAACAGAGACAAGAGGAATGAGTGTTGTGGTCCGAAGCACTGCCCGCGTAGAGGGGTCTTCAAGGCGTCCAAGATATCCTGAGGAATTTTATGAATAGTGCCGTGGGAATCCTTCCAGTCATGTAATGTATCATCCCCAGTCAGGGATATGGTGTCACCTGAGGCCATTATTGCCACTTCGTTTGCCTCTCCCGTCGCCGTGTTATTGATTGACCAAGACCTGACCAAGAATGGTTTTTTGTGTTGGAGGTCAAGTCGTGTCACTCCCAGCCGCCGATCTGGAGTTTTTTGGTAAAATCGACGGTAATTTGACGAAATCCCGGTAATTTACCATGGTAATACCATCTTACCGTGGTAAATTACCGGGAATTCCTTAAGTATGGGGGGGGTAAGACAATTTGGGTGCAGGTATTACCGGGTAAATTACCGGTAATTACCGAGCCGGTAATTTACCCAAAAAATTACCCGGCCACCTTAGCTACAACTAAACAGAAGGAGAAGAAAGACCTCGAGGCAAGAATTCTGGCCCTTGTGGAAGGTGGAGATGGTGGGCAGATATTTGATACAGCTGTTGAATTACTGAAGAATCAGAATGCATCTAAAACTGCTAACACTCTTAAAAGAATGCTAGGTAGGAGAAAAGCTGATGCAGTTGCTCCTGAGGAGGAGGCAGCGCCAGAGGCAGCGCCAGCGCCGGCGTCAGCTCCTGCACCCGAGGCTTCGGGGAGTGCACCACCCTCGCAAAAGCGTGCTCGTGACACGAAGGGTAAGGCAGCGATATCTGGGACCACTGGTGACGACAACAGGGCAGACTACGTATTCCCAGGACCGCTGAATATCAAGAAAGTGATCTCAGAATGGACTTATCGTCCCCAGCTTAATTCTCGAGATGACAAAAAGCTTCCAGTAGTTGCCCCTCTTGGCTTGCTGTTACATCCTGCTGATGTTGAGGGGGACGCAAACCAACTTTCGTTTACCCGCGCGACTTCACAAGAGGGAATATAGAAGCAGAAGAAGGTCATCATGGCGCGATGGGATGTGGACAAATCACATGTCATCGCGTGGTGGACTGGACACTATTACACGGACGAAGAGTATAGGCAAATGCTCATGTCCAAGTTTTATCCGGGTGAGTCCTCGCCATAGCTTGTCATCATTAGCATTATGCAGGATTTTGGGACTTTCCTACAAAGCTTGACAATCGTATACGGTTGTCAGACTTGAGTTCATTTCGTTTGCTTACAGCAGCGGATGCGGAGGCTCCTGAGGAAGTAAGCAACTTCAACAAAATGGTGCACAATCTGGAGACCGACTATCTCAGTCTACTCGATAGTGGTCCTGATGACTACAAGAGGTGGGTGAAGACCAAGTTCATGCGAATGCAGCTTGTCGTGGTGGATGGCCAGCATCGCTATGACGCCTGGCTTGAGCTTGTCCTGGACGCAAGGAAACGTAAAGCATTCTGGTCAGGTACCGGGACCGCGAATAAGTCCTCTCTGGAGGGGTTGGCCACAACGATTACAATTCTGAAGAAAGAAACACCTCTTTGTGTTTTGGTAAGCAATCCTTGTATGATATCGTTTGTTTCATTATCATTAAAATACCGTGTGTACATGAATGAATATTTTACAAGTTTCGGTTTGAGCAGAGCCTCATCGGGACACAGACGAACACCGACCAAACAGAAAGTCTTGTTGACTCCCACGAACACGATAAATCGATTTTGCTGTTGAATATTGCCGACGCCTCGGACGCACAACTGCAGCATTTTACCCAGTTTCCGGTAAGGCAAGCTAGTGCCAAGAGTAACGCTTCGTATCGGAACAATCTGAGCGATACGACCGCCGCGGCCTACTCGAACGAGATTTCCAGGATTCAGGATCATTCGGCAAAAGTTGCCCTCCTCCAATCGCGCGAGCGGGATGCGCAAAAGGTATGAAACTTCGGCGCTCTCTCATGTGTCCTCACCCACGCGTGACAATCGTATACGATTGTCAAGCTTTGGCGATAGCTTCAGTTCTCACCCACGCGTGACAATCGTATACGATTGTCAAGCTTTGGCGATAGCTTCAGTTCTCACCCACGCGTGACAATCGTATACGATTGTCAACCTTACTTGCTTCGGCCCCCTTACTTACGTGTGTCCAACGTGTCTTGCTTGCAGATTTTGCGATTACTGGATCCAAAACTGGGAGATGAATGGCGGAAGGAAGCTCTGGAGTTGAAGAACTATCCGAAAGAACTGCAGCCTGTTCTTACCCTAGAGGCTATAAGCACCTCGCTATCAGCCTTAGGGTTTGATGTACGATATTTTTTCTTTGTTCTTAAAGTGGCGAAGGAAGGAATAGACGTGGCTGATGTGGACAAACGGAAGGAGTTATACCAGAAATATGGGATCAGTTGCAAGGGCAAGTTTTTGACTGGCACTGAGTTCAGCACGTATTGTCATCGTCTTGGTTTCATCAAGGATGTCATCGAATCTGCCAAGGCCAGGTTTGCCTCGCTGATGGGTTGGACTGAATACCCAGATTGGTATCAACACGAACAGAGTATCGCGGACGTCTATGATGAGGACGATACGGAGGAGACTATACTCCAACTAAAGGCTGACAACCCTTGGGGACCCTATGACTTTCATGGGGAAACGTACCGTGATTCGCAGCATATGACGTACGTGCAAAATCATCACCGGACACTTAGGCAACACGGAGCGCCTGATTTGGACACCAAGCTTCTGATGTGGATGTTAATCAAATCTTCCAACCAATTCTACATTGCACGCTTCGATGAGGTCATGAAGAGCATGTTGAAAGCAAAACGATGGAGGCGCGTTGATTCCAAGGAAGGAAGGGCTACGGACCGGAGTGTGAATAAGCCATCGCAGGATAACATGCATACTTACAAGACTCTTGTGGATTGCGCTGGTGAGTTAGTCCTCACAAGTATTTTTTTGTAAGTTGCAGGATTTCAAGTGCTAACGAGAGTTATGTTTGCTATGCAGCCACGCGTATGATCTTGTGCTACATTCACTCCTTGCCGGAAGACTACATCAAAGTTCGAGATGCCGCTCGCTGTGGGGCTACGTTCACGAGTCCGAAGCTTTATGGCCCTGCCTACACTGAGGCCCCCGTGAAGGATCCCACATGGTTTGTGGAGACGTTGGGCATCATCCATACGAAAAGGGGGTTTGAGGAAAACTGCCTGAATTTGCTATGGGCGATCCAAGCAGCAGCTGGGTCTCGGATTAATATGGCCCCTGCAGTACTGGCAGCGTCGCGGATGATGGAAGCCAAAGAAATGCCAGATATCATTCACGAGATCGCCGCGTTCGGTGCGAAGGTGACCCCGTTGATACACGGCCACGGCCTGTCAGTCGGATCATGCCTTGGGGATGTAAGGGCAGTTGGTATATCCACTGAGAAGTGTGACAATCGTATACGATTGTCAAGCTCTGGCGTTACCTTGACTTAGAGTCTGCTCTGTCTCTGGGTTCGAATACTGATTCTGATGCGTATTACAGGCTGTTTGGGAATGGCTGGAACTCCGTGTGAAAGCGTCACGCCAGGAGGGCGGGATGCCGGATGCTCTGAACCAAACGGAGATTTTCGATCCTGATTGGGAC
The DNA here is from genome assembly GCA_001247695.2 of Cymbomonas tetramitiformis. NCBI lineage: Eukaryota > Viridiplantae > Chlorophyta > Pyramimonadophyceae > Pyramimonadales > Pyramimonadaceae > Cymbomonas > Cymbomonas tetramitiformis. The sequence goes on along the minus strand of LGRX02003106.1, from coordinate 3,493 downwards.
CCGAAGAGCGCCGTGATTGAATTCATGGAGCTGAAAATCGAACACAAGGACCTACATGCTGCCGAGGGAGTCCAGCATGCGGTGGACTTCAACAAGTGCCATCGCGCGTTGCTGGACAAGCTTCTGATGGGATTGCTGGAATTCGGAATAAAGGTTAGAGCTGATCAAATATTTACATTGCTATTTATTAAGTATTTGCTGCGTATGTATTTCAAAGCAGACTCATGAAAGCAATGTTCCACAGGTTAATAACCAATCTCTCGCCGACAGGAATAAGGGTGATGCACGCAGCAATCAAATCATGGTCAATTGGCGCAATGCAAAAACATTGCAACACACTCGCTATGGAGTGGATCTGATCTTTGTGGATGGTCCTTTTGGGCTGTTCCCGGAGGTATGGGATACCTTTTCAACAGACTTCTACTCATACATGGGTGGTATTTGCATGTCGACTATGGATTACGGTGGCATTGTGATTCTATTCTTACCGGAATCGACTACCCGCAGTATGGTGACCATTAACGGAAAAACCTGCGCGATATCCAGGCAGCAAGCTATCATCGATGCCTTCTGCGCTTCGACCAACGGCTGGCCGCTGAAATGGACATGCCACCAAACGGTTCAATACTGGAATCGAGGCGGAGGACGCATAGGTAATAATGCGGCTGCTCCGGTCAGCGTTTTGCAACCATAATTATGCGTTGCTGCATTTGGTGGAAGATCCCTCAAAGAGTAATAAACTACCGAAGTGGGCCCCGATGCGAAGCACGGTCGGAAAGTTTGCGAACGCGTTCACGAACATCATGGTAAGAATCCTGGTATGCATTCATTTCTTGTCATGAATGAAACTCCGCTACACAAAATTGTCAAGCAGGTGCACTAGCTCCGACACTCAGACTCGCGTGTGACAATCGTATACGATTGTCAAGCAGGTGCATTAGGTCCGACACCCAGACTCGCGTGTGACAATCGTATATGGCTACTGCCCGGCAGTACTTGTAATAGTACTGAAATCGTGTTCAGTACTATTACAAGTACTGAATCCCCGCGAATTTTTTCAGGCATCTCCGTTGGTTCGGTTGGGCTACCATCCATATCTTGGCACATTTATGACCTAAACTAATTTGCCATATGCTCCATTGGTCGATATTCCACTTGGAGGCTTCTCACTGGACGTATATAACACAATGGGCAGTGATTTTCCGGATTACCTGCTTGACAAATATGTCGAAAATGACATGCCTCTTTCAATAATTTTTTTCAGGCACACCACACCGCCGAATCAAGTGGGAAAGCATTCAAATTGAAGGCAGACATCATATCTAATCACTCACATATCATGGAACAATTTGGTATCATGATACCAATTGTATATATTGCTGTAAACTTCCACCTTCCATGTGAAAACCTATTATATTCCAAGCGATCCAACGTGATTCAAGTAGCATGCAAATGTTCATTCCAACGGGTACCCAAGCGCCGTACATCGCCCAAACATGATTCAAAATAATATTTTGGACTATAACCAGCATTAAACTGGGCCTATAGGTTGTCGGGGATGCATGGCTGAGTGTCGGTCATGCGCTAAGACCTCGCTGTCAGCACAGGTGTACGCGTACGCAAGTAGCATGCTAGGAATCGCCCCAACGGGCGCCCTAGCGCCATATATCGCACGGTCATGATTTGATATGATAATTCGGACTACGAGACGTACTGATTTGGGCATGGTTGATAATGGAGGTGCATGATTGAGAGGTGCATGATTGAGTGGTGGGGACGAGGTGCCAGGGCCCGGTAGACAGAGTACCAGTACGCATACACAAGTAGCATGCTCGTAATCATCCCAACGGGTACCCAAGCGCCGTACATCGCCCAAACATGATTCAAAATAATATTTTGGACTATAACCAGCATTAAACTGGGCCTATAGGTTGTCGGGGATGCATGGCTGAGTGTCGGTCATGCGCTAAGACCTCGCTGTCAGCACAGGTGTACGCGTACGCAAGTAGCATGCTAGGAATCGCCCCAACGGGCGCCCTAGCGCCATATATCGCACGGTCGTGATTTGATATGATAATTCGGACTACGAGACGTACTGATTTGGGCATGGTTGATAATGGAGGTGCATGATTGAGTGGTGGGGACGAGGTGCTAGGGCCCGGTAGACAGAGTACCGGTACGCATACACAAGTAGCATGCTCGTAATCATCCCAACGGGTACCCAAGCGCCGTACATCGCCCAAACATGATTCAAAATAATATTTTGGACTATAACCAGCATTAAACTGGGCCTATAGGTTGTCGGGGATGCATGGCTGAGTGTCGGTCATGCGCTAAGACCTCGCTGTCATCACAGGTGTACGCGTACGCAAGTAGCATGCTAGGAATCGCCCCAACGGGCGCCCTAGCGCCATATATCGCACGGGCATGATTTGATATGATAATTCGGACTACGAGACGTACTGATTTGGGCATGGTTGATAATGGAGGTGCATGATTGAGTGGTGGGGACGAGGTGCTAGGGCCTGGTAGACAGAGTACCAGTACGCATACACAAGTAGCATGCTCGTAATCATCCCAACGGGTACCCAAGCGCCGTACATCGCCCAAACATGATTCAAAATAATATTTTGGACTACGAGAAACTAATTTTGTGGCACAATGTAGGGGGAAATAATTTTCGGGGAATTTAGCATGGGAGGGGGCACTACAGGGGAGCTGAAATCAGTCCTGGCTCAAAATTTGGGTGTTACAGCCATACACATACATATTTTTTACATTCCTATCGTGCATAATGTACACAAATGTCACATAACACTTTATAGGTCACACAGTTCCAAGTATTGAGGAAGTTATGGCTGTTTAGGGTTTGGGTTTGGGTGTGCGGAAAATGATATGTTTGAGGGGCCGCCAACAACCACGCTTGGCGATAGGAATGACGCATTTAATGCATGCTATGCATATGGAAAGGCCATGAGCAAGTAAATTTGTCATCTATACATGTATATCGAATTTTAGAAGCCTTCACGACCGCCATACTGTGACTTATGTTCTTATGCCACACGTTCGCGCGGAGCCAATTCAATAATTTTCGTCCTTGAAAAAAGCGAATTTCGGATTTCTGGCGGGTGTGGGTCATATTCCATCACCGCGCGGGCCCAAATTCATATCAATCACGCAAGTGACTCGCTAGATATCTTCAATACCTTCCAATATCGAAACATGATGGTTGGTTTGACCTCCAAGGCCTCGCATGAAGGTCTCTCAAGGGTTATAGTGTCCAGTACTTGTAACAGTACTGAGCAAAATAAATTATTTTCAGGCATTTTACCCATCGAAAGCGCGCTCAAAATACACCACCTTAAACTTGATGGTGGCATGTATACACGTTTTCAGAAATTCAAAAGGGTCATAAATGAATTTTCTGAGATGTGGTTTGACCTATATGACCAAGTTTAATGCCGGCTACGTCTATTTTACTACGGTACTTGTA
>LGRX02003105.1:0-20289 GCA_001247695.2 Cymbomonas tetramitiformis | reverse complement strand
ACAGGCACGGTGGTACATGGACCTGGTGGAAGTCGGTGTCCCACGGATGGAGTACGTCAAGGGAGCCCTCCTTCTGGTTCCCGATGCGCTATCCCGCCGACCTGACTACGTGACCAAGGACCCGCGGGATGGGCTCAAGGAGGCCGGTGTTGTAGACAAGGAGACGGACCTCCCCAAGGACCCGCTCTCCGTGCTGGATGTCGAGGAGATCTTTGAAGACCACCCGCCACCCCCTGTACCAGGATGGGTGGCCACCATGGAGTCATGGATGGATGGCGTGGAGACGCTTCAGGTGGCGGAGCGAGCCCTGGTAAGCCTGCTCCAGGCTGGCAGCGCGCCCTGGCATGCAGCATGCCTTACTGAGCATGCAACCAGCTCAGCCTCGCATGCAACCTGCCCAGCTGAGCATGCAACACGCTTGCCTGAGCATGCAACCGGCTCGCCTGAGCATGCAGCATGCCTTGCTGAGCATGCAACCAGCTCAGCTTCGCATGCAACCAGCTCGCCTGAGCATGCAGCACGCCTTGCTGAGCATGCAACCAGCTCAGCTTCGCATGCAACCAGCTCAGCTTCGCATGCAACCAGCTCAGCTTCGCATGCAACCTGCCCAGCTGAGCATGCAACACGCTTGCCTGAGCATGCATCCAGCTCGCCTGAGCATGCAGCATGCCTTGCTGAGCATGCAACCAGCTCAGCTTTGCATGCAACCTGCCCAGCTGAGCATGCAACACGCTTGCCTGAGCATGCAACCAGCTCGCTTGAGCATGCAGCACGCCTTGCTGAGCATGCAGCATGCCTTGCTGAGCATGCAACCAGCTCAGCTTCGCATGCAACCAGCTCGGCTCCGCATGCAACCAGCTCAGCTCCGCATGCAACCTGCCCCGCTGAGCATGCAACACGCTCGTCTGAGCACGCAATCAGCTCGCCTGAGCATGCAGTATGCCTTGCTGAGCATGCAACCAGCTCAGCTTCGCATGCAACCTGCCCAGCTGAGCATGCAACACGCCCAGCTGAGCATGCAACATGCAGCATGCAGCCTGAAGCACAACTGATGCTGCGAGCTCCCACCGACTACTTCGCTGATATGTCCGAATCTGGAAAGCACCGGCAGGAAACGAGCACCCCGGGAACCACCCCGGTATTGCGTCGTAGTGCTCGGCTGCGGCGACCCATTGCTACGACGACTCCTTCCGTCACGCCGAAAACCTCGACACGGCCTGCTACGGATTCTCGAAGGCCTAAGCAGCCAGATCGGCCGTCTGGTCGAACCGCCAAGCCCCCAGCCGATCGGCAAGACTGGAAGGTGCGCAAGGAGGTCTTTGAGCGCCTCCAACGACAGTTCGGCAGCTTCGACGTCGACGCGTGTTGTGACCTGGGTGGACGAAACCGCCAAGTGGACGCCTACTGGACTGATTGTCTGCAACAACAGTGGCGGGGAAAGCACGTCTGGTGCAACCCCCCATACTCCAGCAGTCATATCTCCATCGAGGCGGTGTTGCGTAAGTATGTGGACGAATGGCGGCAAGACCCCGCACATACCTCGGCAGTGTTCCTTCTACCGGACATCCAGGCCCGCATGCCCCAATGGAGGCGGCTCTTCAGAATGGCTGGTATGAGGCTGGTGGAAGTGATACCTACCCATGACGAACGAGGAGTACCCACACAGCTGTTCGAGACTCCTGTCAACACGGTGTACTTCACGACCTTCCGTGGCCCGTGCTAGTGGTACATGCTCCCCCTACCCGACAGCTGTTGCCGAGAGTACGGCATCCCCGAGTGGCGCCTCCTATAGTGCGACGGGGTAAGGCTGCTGAGACCCGCGATGCTACAAGCCTCCCCACAGACGTTACATTCCTGGAGTCCCTGCACGATGAGTATGCACGTGCCGGCCCTCTTCGGCAGCTGCGGGATGAGATCCTTGCGGCCCCGCACCATGCCACGAGGGATTTCCGTATCGTTGGGGACGTGCTATGGCGTGTAGCCGCAGGACGGTACCAGTTGGTTCTCGGCGAGGACTCCCCTTTGCGAGAAGTAGTCTTCAAGGATGCCCACGACTCCACCGCTGCAGGCCACACTGGCCGGGAGAAGACACTGGAGAGAGAGTTCTCCGCAGGTTCTGGTGGAAGAATGCCTCCGAGGATGTGGCGGGATGGGTGGCCTCATGCCCTACATGTCAGGCGGTTCGTCCCCGGGCATCCTACCCCGATGGATTATTGAATCCGCACGCTATTCCCCAACGCAACTGGCAGGATGTGAGCGTGGACTTCGTTACAGGGCTGCCGCTCACCGCCCAAGGAAACGACGCCTTTGTCACCTTCACGTGCAAGCTGAGCAAAATGGTGCACCTTATGCCCATGAACTTTGGGGACAGCTCTGCGCAAACGGTGGCCCGCATCTACTTCGACGTTGTCTGGAGGCAGCATGGGGCCCCCATGAAGATTGTATGCGACCGTGACCCCAGATTCCAGGACTCGTTCTGGCGTGAGCTAATGAGGCTTATGGGGGTACGGGTGGCTTCTACCACTCCGTACAACCCTCGTTCGGACGGACAGGCGGAGCACACCAACCGGGTAGTGGAGGACATGTTGCGCTCGTTCGTGGGTGCGAATCCTGATGACTGGGACCTCTACATGACGAACGTGGAGTTCGCTATCAACGACTCGCGCAGTGATGTCACCGGGTTCACGCCCTTCGAGCTATGCTACGGGGTGTCCCCGATGTCTCAATTAGACCTTTTCCTGGAAGCTGCAACTCTCCCTGGCTCTGCGCGACGGAAAGGGGGGGTGGGTACCGCCCATGAGATGGCTGCGAAGTTTTCGTCGCAGTTGCGAGACGCGCGTGGCCGCCTTGAGTTGGCTCAGCCGCGCCAGCGGGAGCAGTTCGACCGGCGCCACAAGCAGCATAAGTACGCAGTGGGGGATCTGGTGTGGATCGAAGCTCGTCATCTGACGGAAAAGGTGATGGACCGTGCGCTGTGCCGAAAGCTCGGTAAGCGCTGGCATGGACCTGTGACCGTGGGGGAGTGCTTCTACAGCGATTTGCAGGCGGAGCTGGCAGAGGCGGACCGCGGGGCACCGGTGGCATATCGGCTGGCCCTACCGCCGCACTGGCGCATTCACGACGTGTTTGCGCAGCACCGCCTGAAGCCGTACATCTCCGGCAAGGATGAGTTTGCATCTCGAGCACAACTGCCCGTACCTGACCCGGTAATGGTAGATGGGCAAGCGGAAGCTCACGTGGACAAAATCCTGGCGTATCGTGTACGCATGGTCAAGGGTAAATCTGTGGAGGAATGGAAGGTACGCTGGACGGGCTACTCGGCAGCTCACGACCAGTGGCGCTCCAGAGACAAGATGGACAGAGGCGGGGAAAATCAGCAGCTCAAGGAGTTCGAGGCACGACGATTAGGCATGCAGGCGGACATGCTGAAGTCCACTGAGCACGACCGACGGCAACGTCAACAGCGACAGCCCGTTCACCTTGGCGTCACCTTATCCCAGCTAATGGAACACCCATGTGACGTTCCGGAAGTGGATTCTCCACCGGAAGACTTCTGTCTGCCGTGGGAGCGGGTGGAAACCTTGGGAAATGGAGAGCTAGTGGTGATCACCGACCTTGAAGAGCGGAAGACCCGGCCAGTGAGAATCTTGGTGTTGTTCAGCGGAACTGGATCGGTGGAAAGGGAGTTTGCCAAGTGCTTCCCGTCTGCCTCGGTGGTTACGCTCGACAACGACCCACGCTGGCAACCTAACCATCTCGCATCAATGGAGGACTGGGACCCCACTCAGTATCCACCGGGATTCTTTGATGTCATCTGGGCCAGCCCTCCATGCACCCAGTACAGTCAGGCGCGCACTACGGGAGGCCCTCCGGATCTGGAAGGAGCAGACAAGAGTGTGAAATGCACCCTGGATGCTATCGAGTACTTGAAGCCCAAGCACTGGTTTCTTGAGAACCCTGAGGGAAGATACCCGAATGCACTGCGGTTGCGGTCAGTGGTTCGTAAACTGCCACAGCCTCTTTTATGCACCTACTGTAAGTATGGAGAGCGATATCGTAAGCCGACATGTATCTGGACTAGCTCACCTCCACCAACGCCATTGCTGGAGTGTACCTCGCGAACACCTTGCGCATGTAAATGGGCCACCGGAGGGCACCCTGAGACTGCTCAGCTCGGACCATCGTCTTCACAGCAACCAGGGGCGCAAGATGCTCACGCCGTGTACCCCGTACCAGCTCCGTTACTGCGTCATCTCTTCCACCATCTTCAATTCGGGGAGCTTGATACCTGAAGACACCGGGAGCGGCATCGGGAGATAGGCCGCTCTTGAGGGGGGAGGAGTTGTACCGGGAGGTACGAGCAGCGGGGTTGCATGCTACAGAGATCTGGTTGCATGCTGCCGACGAGTGGTTGCATGATACAGATGCCTGGTTGCATGCTGCGTATGCCTGGTTGCATGCCACAGATGCCTGGTTGCATGCTACAGATGCCCGGTTGCATGCCACGGAGGCCAGGCTGCATGCTACAGATGTCAGGTTGCATGCTACAGAGGCCCGGTTGCATGCCACGGAGGCCAGGTTGCATGCTACAGATGTCAGGTTGCATGCTACAGAGGCCCGGTTGCATGCCACGGAGGCCAGGTTGCATGCTACAGATGTCAGGATGCATGCTACAGAGGCCAGGTTGCATGCCACGGAGGCCAGGTTGCATGCTACAGATGACGGGTTGCATGCCACAGAGGCCAAGTTGCATGCAACAGAGGCCAGGTTGCATGCGACAGATGTCGGGTTGCATGCCACACAGGCCAGGTTGCATGCGACAGAGGCCAGGTTGCATGCGACAGATGTCGGGTTGCATGCCACAGGGGCCAGGTTGCATGCGACAGAGGCCAGGTTGCATGCTACAAAGGCCAGGTTGCATGCTACAGATGTCTGGCTGCATGCCACAGAGGCCAGGTTGCATGCGACAGAGGCCAGGTTGCATGCGACAGATGTCGGGTTGCATGCCACAGGGGCCAGGTTGCATGCGACAGAGGCCAGGTTGCATGCTACAAAGGCCAGGTTGCATGCTACAGATGTCTGGTTGCATGCCACAGAGGCCAGGTTGCATGCAACAGAGACCAGGTTGCATGCTACATATGCCAGGTTGCATGCTGGTGACGGGTGGTTGCATGCCGCAAGGGCCTTGTTGCATGCCGGTCACAGCTGTATGAAGAAATAATTGATGGCAAGGCAGATTTCAGGAGAAGATCTGCAATGACAATAATTATATTGAGGATCTGCTGGATTCCAGAAAGATCTGCAATGGCAATATCGTGATCTGCCTGATGATTGGTGGAGGAGTACCAGAATCAGGCATATATGTGCACATGATTGGTCGATGGCAGATGTCAATATAGGAATCCTGCTAGTGATTGTTAGAGAGCAACATGTTGAAAGGGAAGCTTGGAAAAGTGGACCTCAGTTAGTGTTGATCAAGAGAATGAATTAAGGACAAGTTTCACATGTTAGTATTAGGCTGTATGCCAAGACTGAACATAAGGATATAGATGTGTTAGGTTTGAGACCAGACATTATATCGGAAAAGTGATTGTAATTCTAGGCTAGAGGCCAGAGTTTGTCATGCAATAGAACAGTGGAATATAAGACTGTGAAGTTAATATTACACACCAAAAACAGCAGAAAACATAAAAAGAAAAGAAAGAAGATAAAAGAAAAGGAAGAAAAATAAAGAAAGAAATATGTTTAAGTTATCAGGAGTGTGCCTGGTACATTGTTACAGCTTCACTTCCTTGCTCGTTTGCTGTTTTCTGGGTTTGCTTTTGAGATGTCATTTTGAATTTATATATGCTCTACAGCCTTTCTTAAACCAATAAGAAACCGAATAGATGGGCTTCACCTTAACTATGCAATTTCAGGACGGATTTTCAAAAGAGGGGGAATCTCCGATTTCATCTCCTATTTCCCCCCCAATATTCACTCGCATTTGGCCTTGTGTGAGATCACATTCCGAAATACTTTTATGTGCTTCTGTCCTGTGGATGGCGACTGAGAGCATTGTAAATATGTCTCTTGAAACTGAAGTGTGCTGTGTGCCCGCTTGCAATGTGTTCAATAACTTACTGTGAAATGTTGCTTTTTATTTTATATGAGGCTGTACCCATTTTCTATTTTGATAATTGTCAAGTATAGTCTCATTAAACTTGAGACTCCTGCATTATTATTAAGTAATAGCAAAACACATTAAGTAGAATCGAGGCAAGACTTTTAAAACATTTGTGGTTTTCACACCGATGAAAAAACTATGTAGACTAGCATGACCACACATGAATGATCTATTACCGTTGGAAATGGTGCGGTTCGAAGAGGCAGAAAGTCTACAATATTCATGCTTCCTCTTTTCACAGTGCTCACTGACACCGCCACCTCACCATTAAATTTGGTAAGGCTACTTCAGTTATCGCCATGAACTTTACTTTTGTGCATCGCGCAAAACCTTTACAACCGATTTGAATGCAAACCACTCAGGGATGTCATCACCACCCCGAAGCATCTTGCGGAATTTAGTTCCGGAAAGCTTCAGAACATCGAAACCCTTCTCCTGCCACCCAATCGACGCAGCTAACTTAGGATCGGTTGGTATCCACGGCACAGAGTCCTTCAATTTTGAACAAGCTATATGCCGAAAGCACTACCACCCGGGATACAGACCCAAGATTCGTCAGTCACAAAAACCAAGTTGTTCCAGAAAAAACGATCTCCATACACTCTATGCCATACAGCATGCCCAAGACCCATTCCCAACAGCTGAGACAGGTGTGGTGTTGCCTCTTTCCCAAGCCCTTTGCCTCTTTCCCCACTTGCTTACAAGACCTTCAAAGTCTAGCGCACACCGAGTAGCAACTAACAATATGGTTTACTGACCGACTGAAACAGCCCAATCGCATAAGAAAGACGCAGCCTGTAGGTATATGCGAGAGAGTACGACCTGAGCACTGTTACACAAACCGAGGCAAGATATCTTGGCATCCCACCGTCGGGCACCAAAATGCCACACAGATATTCCACACTGATGCAGATGGGGCACACTGCACTAGTGGGAAACAGATGTCAGCTTTCTCAAGTGGGAAGGCCTTCACAACAGATATGATACAGTCTGCAGCAGTGCAACAACATGATACCACGTAAACAAGAAGCACTAGGCATATGCCGGCTGAAGTAGACTGATCAACCCTTTCAGTGGAGGAAAAAACAAGAAGGGCAGCCCGGGGCCATAACACGCTAAGTGTTGAAATTTCGAGTAGCCACCAAGAAGCGTGGTAGGCCAAAAATGACAATCATTCTCATCGTATCACAGTGAGAGCACTGCTACACAGACAGACAGACAACTACGCAGGATGAGTTTGCAGGATAAGTTTGCGGCCTTGGCCTTGGGTTTCAGGAGGTAGTGTTCTCTGATGGCCTGCCTGCACAATGACTAAAAAGAGCATAACAGTCATGGCCACCATACACAAACCAAGCGGGCACCTAGTCCCCATCGTCGGGTACTGACGCGCTCCCAACCCGAAGAAAACCACAGGGACATATTGACGTGAACTCTCGCATACCCCTGAAACATAGAGCACCAGAAAAGGACACATACAATAGAGCTTTACCAAGCACCTGAATCAAAGTCACGAACTATGATGTGGTCGGATGGAGAAACTGCATCAGTTTAGATGCCAGACAGAGGCAACAAAGTGACCCAAGATGCTGGGAAGATCACCCTGGTAGCAGGCAGCCCTGGCAGCGAGCAAGAGTGTTCAGAAATATAAGGAGCATGGATGACAGAGGAAAGAAGGCTAACTACCCAAATATGGGATACCGGTTTGCTCCCATCCCACATCGCAGGACAATGAAGAGTGCAAAACAAAACAAGTTTCCGCCTCTCTTCATGACCGCAGTCAGGAGGTCGACGGCTCCGCTCTACTCACAAGGAGGCAGTGGCCGCAATTGATGCCGACACACTAATTGTAGACACGTGTACGGAGTCCACAGCAACCAAGCACCGTGTGGAACAATCCCCATTCCGGCCGGTTTGAGGGAACACTGCCACACCCAAACAATGAACCGACGGCTCCACGGCACAGCGCAGTACTACACCGTTAAAGTTTGGTCCAGTTCTATCCACGAGTCAAGAGTCATCAAGGACGGGGAAAACCACGCATCACAGAATAAGGGCCCAGTCGGGAGTGCACTGCCCCATATTCGGAGCGCGTGCAGCAGGGGCGGCGGAAGGGAGTCCCCGCAAGCTGCACATACCTTCGCGTAATCCGCAGTCACATAGCCCTCCTCTTGGGTGAAGACGACGTTCAGGGAAGGCACAGTGCACATCCCCAGCTCCTCGGCGTTCGCCTTGGCAAGGTCCTGCGTATGCTCAGCCCCCCCTCGTGAGAGCACAGAACAGGATGTGCACATCCCCACAGAAGGGAGCGAGGAACTTTACCTGGGCATCGTAGGCTCCGTAGAAATCCTCGCTTGTAACAGAGCTTTTGGAACCTGCACGTCCGTACACACTTCCCGGGTGACGTCAGAGCAGGGGCTGATAGCCGGTCACACCGTTTAGAGGCCAAGGTTCAACTGCTTCGCCGGGCTCTCACTGTCCCCTTCCCTCGGGACGGCACAACAGGGCATCTCCTCAAGGGCGGGCTAAAAGGAGTCATAGCAGGCTTCTCCTGTTTTCCTACGGTAAATTTTGCGAAAGGTCTTCTCTGCGCACCCGCCATATCACGCCCGATGATGAAGTGAGTGCAGCCATAGTTCTTCCTGATGATCATGTGCTGGATTGCCTCCCGAGGGCCGGCCTGCAACACGAAGCCAAAAGATTTCACACACTTGAGCGGCGCGCCACGCGTCAAAGCCGAGACAGAGTTTCTCTCTATATCCAGCTCTTCAGCAAAACATGACGCTGTCTAAAGCAGACGCCACTGCGACTCCTCAAGCTTACTTTTGCACCTCCCTGCGTGAACTTTGAGCCAAGTCCACTCAGCGATCTCTCGAACAGAACCCCGCAAGCACTGTGCTTGGACACGTCATTTCAGCTGTCAAACAGCTTTTCAGAACAGGGAACGGAGGTGCATGGTTTCCAAGGCTCTTCACGACAAAGCTACTTCGTGCCACCGGCAAGCGGATAAGCTGCCCATCATGGACGGGCTTATTGTTCGCTGCTGGTAGGACAGCAGACAATAAAAACGCGGCACACGCAAGGTGTGTGAGGTGGACTCTACTGTCCCCGACAACAAGCAATACAAGGGACGCGAAATGCTTACCATGTGCATGGAATAAGGCAAATATTCCCACTGAATACTGGGGTTGTTGGTTTCCTCCTTGAGGACGACATAGGTCAAGTAGCGAACTTCACCGGAGATATCATCGTCTTGCGTCGGGCCGCAGGTGGGGTGGACCTGTGCACACACACCTTTAGAAGCTCGAATGGATAGTGTGGTGCAACAGGCACCGCAAAGCACACGCAAGAAGCACGAGTCGAACTGCTGAGAGAATATACTCGAAGTGAGAGACCGCTGCTATGTCAGCTGATTTCTAGTGTTGCCGCCGAAGTGAGGCGAAAGCAGTAGACGGCCAAAGAAGGAAAGCGAAGCTGACTCTCACCAGGCACACGGCGCCTTTGCCCACGTTGTCGGCAAAGAGGGCACGGGTGAACAGCTCGTAGTGAGCACGGTGAACGGGATTACGGCATTGGAAAGCGACCACGTCCTGCGCCCGGCCCCACAACGGGAAAAAGGGCTTGAGATACACACGTACTAAAGTGCAAACATCTTCGCACAGGCACGGGAAGGTGCCCTCTTAGTAAGCAGTGGAGGTACGAAACGACTTCGAAGCGACGCGTTACTAGACATATTATCGGCTGAGCCTCGTGTTCCGTCGAAAAGGGCCGACTCCTGTTGTAAAGGCTCACCAACTTGGGACGGCGTGCGTGAAGACAGGGAAGGGAGGTTGCTTACGGTGTTTGAGGGGAGTCCCGCACGGACTTCTTCGGGAGTCTTGCAAGGGAACGGGCGGGTGGGAATCTCCAAACCTGCAAACGGAGAACACACGGCACTCCCGCCGAGTCCCCGCATCATAAAAACAAAAGCTAATTCAACCATTTCCCTGACCGCAGGCTAGAAGATTGGAGTTGAAAACACAACAACCTTTACCCCGCCTACCGCCTGCACCAAACTTTCAAACAGAAAAAACGAGGGACCCCCACACCTTGGACCTTTCCGCTCAGGTAGTATTTGCCGCGCTCCATAGAGATCATGGCAACACCGGGATGCTCAATAGAGGAGGTTCCTGACAACAAAATAAGCGTTCAGGTTAAGAAAGCTGGAAGAGTTCCTCTCTTCGGAAGACAAGAGATAAACTGAGGATGTAGCGAAAAGAAAGACTTACCATACGAACCGAGAGCTTCCTTTGGCTTATTTGGTGAGTACTTGGAGTCAACGGTGAGGACGGCCAAGTTCTGACCCTTGTACGTGAGTAGAACCTACTCGATAAAACATTTTCACAGCACAGGGAAGGAATTTGAGTTAGCAATGAGACAGGGACGTCTCCTTGTAAGGTTTGGAAAGGCAGGGTTAGAGACACTCTTCGTGTGCCCCAGCAAACATTCGGCAGGAGGAGATACGGATGAGTGACATTTAGGGGGGGAAACTCTTTTTTTTTGCCGTCGCACAAAGTGTAGAATCAGAACGGTCGCAGCGTACGGCAAAACTGGCACGAAACTTTTATGCTTAAATATTCCTTGGATATTCTTGAAAGACTCAAAGGGAAGTTTCTTATGACATGGCGTCGAAGTACACGACGCTGAGGAAGTGTGTTCCAGCCTCAAAATACACAGAGTCCAGAGTGTGTTTCCTTCCAACTTAACGGAAGATTGAACCGCTCTAAGAACAACACAAACTTGGAGATCTTATTCGGAGGAAGCTTCATCTCTATGAAAGTGACATCGAGGAGGATCGTTTTTACCTTATCTCCAGGAGCCACGGCCTCATCGTCTGTGTCCAGCACAACAGGAATTCCGAACAGGAGACCGTTTTCAAGACGCATGTTATCAACAACGCTCGTGTAATCGCCCTCGCTCATAAAACCATCAATAGGAGAAAAGCCTCTGCAGCACAGGGGAAAAAGTGAGGAACACGCAATAACCACAATAGCCTGCAGGATAGTTTTGTGTTATGTAAGATAGCTATGGCACACCGAACCAAACAAACCAAAGATTCGGGCTAACAGAGAAGTGCACTTCACCCACCAGCCGAACGACTGCCAGCACAAATAACTTAAACTCTTCGAGAGTGCACTATAGTTGTTCTGGTTTAAACCACGCAGAAGGGAAGGGCAGAAAAATCCGCAAGAACTTTCGGTTTCTCTGCTGGGCTGATTTTAATTTCAAACGCAACGGGAAACATACACTAGTACTGCGAGACAAGCCAGCCTCACTTATCAGGGAAAGGCTGAACAAGCTGATCTAGTTTGCGGCTCAAGGGAACAAGGGCACACCCAACGCAAACGAGCTCAACATCGCAAGCGTTGCGATCGCTCAACTCCATCGTACTCTTGCAAGAACTGATCAGTGCGGCCTTCTCCTTCTCATCGGTGACCATAGTGTTCACCAGTTTGCCACCGTGTGGTGAAATCTTTCCATCCCTGACCCAAGTAAACGTCTTTCAGAGCCCTAAAATCCAAATAAAATCAATTACCTTTTCCCTTGCGAAATAAATATCCTAAAAGTACTCATAAAAGAAGTGTCCACTTACTCGGCAAACGTGCCAAACATTCCGGAGGCAAAAGAACGGACGCCGGTCTGCGAGATGAAAGGGGACCCGGCCTGCACAACCCAAAGTTCACCATACAGTTGAAAAACTAAGGTGCAATATGCTAGAGTCCTTGCTTAAGTCACTGTAATATCTCAACCCAAAGCGCTCAATCCATGCAGAACGAGCGAACGTCACTCCAGTTGCCGGCGTACCACTCTGTTGATGGAGGGAGCAATTTGACGGAGACTGCTGAAAGTAGAGGCTGGCTGCAAAGCACGGCACGATCCAGCAAATTTGCCAAAATTGCGGAGGGCCCGGAATCCGTGGCGTGAAGCCATTAGATAGGCTTAAATTTGTCTTGGCGGAAATGAAATGTTTCCCCTGTACAGCTTTGCAAAATCAACTCGCATTAATTTTCAAGTTGTACGATGCACCTGACCTCGAAACGGACATCTCCACGCTCCATCCAACTGCCGGTCTCGTGTGTCTGTGATGCTGATGTGTCAATTTTGTGTCACGTACCCAGCTTTCCGTATTCTTCATAATTCCGTCCTCACTTCTCAGATCATCGGATCGCTCTCGATGTGACACTGGACTGTGACACTGTACTCTATTAGGGCTCTATCTCGTGTCCCCAGAGTTTCTCCGGGCGGTGTTCGCTGGATCGTGCATCACAGTATGGAGTACTGTATGCCACAATCTTATCTATCACTATGGAAGCGTATGTCCAAGAGGTTGGCAGGGCCGGCAGATCGGCAGAGATGGGGCAATTGCCAAGTGCCTGATCGTGTTGTTCTCAGCAAAAACTGTTCAAGTGATTATCTATAGCAATAATAAAACTTTCAAAAGGATTTGGTCACGAAAGAGGCACGGAGGCGCGAATTGGTCGAAATAGAACAATTTTCTCAAAATGTGAAGCAAATATGCAGACATCGCTTACTTATGGAGCATTTCGCGGAGGAAGGTGACCCAAAGTTGTGTAACAAAATGTGCGATGCTTGCGCTGCGAATCAAGATCCTTCAGGGCGAATACGATATCAGGGCGAAAACCCCCGAAGGCGTGAGGTGCCACAACAGGACAAGAAAGCTTGCATCCCAAACCTAAACCCTAGGCAAAATAGGCAGCAGTTACAGGCCCAACGGGACCTTTTGCAGTCCAACTAGAGGTGGATCCCCACATGGGCGTTGGCCCGAAACTATTGTACTAGCTAGAGGTGTTCACCGGAGATGTCTGTCTAAAATCTAATGTTGCACACCACCAGACCGTGATGTGTCTGGTGGCAGGTCGATTGCGGCATCGGCGACGGGCTGCGACCCCATGAAAGGCGGTTGTCAGGGATGTGACCAAGGCGTGGTATTGATATTTCGATATTTCGATATATCAATATATCGAAAATATCGAATCGATTGATCACAAATCATTCGATATTGAAATATTGTTAATTGATTGATTCATTGCGTGAAATATTGAAATCGATTGATATGAACGGCGAAATATCGATATCGATCGATGATACGAACCATATATCGATATCGATTGATTTAGAATTTGAATTTAATCAAAATATCGACTCCGGCCGGGCGAATATCAATTATTAAACCGATCCAAAAACATAGCAGAGCTCGAGACCCATTGGGGGATTTTTGGTCATTCCCATACAACTTTGTTAGATTGGTGGAGAGAGCACAAGTCAACCTATCCCAAGGTTCCCAACGTAGCGAGGATGGCCCGTCAGTTCTTAGTTGTACCTGCCAGTACCGCGGGAGTAGAGCGCGCTTTTTCGGCGGTATCATCTTTCATGCACTCGGACTTGCGAAAGTCCCTCAGTGAAGGGACCATCCCAAACTCGCTTTTTGCAGCGATGAACACTGTGTAAGTATGGTTAATATGTATGTAGGGTAGAGTCTAGAGTGTATCATTGTATCATTGTATCATTGTATCATTGTATCTGTGTATCCGTATGTGTATGCGCTTGCTTTAGGCAGAATCATAATAGGGGTAAACTCTCACACCATTCTATGACATTATTGAAAAATATATCAATATAATGATAATTGCAAAAGTATTGATCATTGTCATGGAGAGACTGATTTCACCCCCCACCATAAGGTGGGGGTCTGTCTCCTGCTTTCCCCCCTCGGAGTGCAGTAGTGCATGTGTCACTGCCGTGACTTGCCGTTCTGCTCCGTCCGTCTCCGATAGCACAAAACCCTCAATTATGTTTTATGATCTATCTTAGACTGCGAAACCACCCGAGCATCTCGTCCCAGCTTCACAGAGTTTGTGGAGACTGAAAACACGCATATATTCCACCGTTGTCGTTTATATCCACCGTTTATTTCACCGTCTCTGTCAGGTTATGGGCCTCACCACTGGCGAGTTAGCTCACGCTTTCATTTTCTTTGATCCCGTACCTTGTGCGGTAACCATCTCCGTTTTCACCAAATTCGGCTGAGCACCTTCGTCCTCTTTGCCGCCATCTTCACCCCGCGTGCCCCTTGACACCGGGGAGTTATTCGAGCACCTTGTCCTCGACCACATCAACCTTTACCACACCAACTTTTCAGCATTTCACGTTACGTGCTCCCAACAATGTCTTCGGAGCGCATTTCGCTGACCAGCAGCACCTCTACTGCCGGAGAAATAGTTTACCGCACGACTATTTTGACCTCACCGGCGGTTTCCTCGTGACATTTGACCCCAATTTCACTTTTACATCGCTCGATTTAGTTAATTTTACGGAAAGTTACGTTGACACCAAGAACCCAAACGCGCTCTCGACTATTTGGCCAGCAGCGCCGCTCCTGGCGGGAAAAAGGTTTACCGCACGACGTTTTTGACTTCACCGACGTTTTCCCCGCGAGAATCTACCTCAATTTGACCCTTTCATCGTTTGATTTGCTTGATTTTGCGAGAAGTTCGCTTTTCGCTTGGGAACCCTAATTTTGGGTTCGCAGATTTTGCAGTCAGCAGTCAGTGGTCAACGAACATGTCCACTGGACCTCAGCGTGCGCGTATGGCCGCTGTTCGTTCAGCGTTGAACTCCTTTCGAGTACATCGGCAACATTCTACCATTGGCTATGGTGTGGTGGTGTCTGGTGGTGTTTGCGCACCAGACACCAAGCTCGAGTCCATCGCGTTCACCATCGACAACGAGTGCTTTGACTCTTTCGACCTCATCCCTCCACTTCCCTCACCTTCACCTTATGCGCTCCCTGGTCACCATCTGGTGGTGTCTGGTGGTGCTGTCACGCACACTTCACCCTTCACCATCGTCCCTTTCGAGCCTTTTCCCATGCGCTCAACCACATCCCTTCACCGCATTTTTCACCTTCGCCCTCCTCACCCCCTCCTCATCGACGCACTTGCTCTGGTGGTGCTACACCACTTTTGGCCTTGGCACCGCACGGGCGTTGGGTGATCCCGGGACAATTTGAGAAACGACCCTAGATCGGAAGCTGTGGGATGGACGACTATATCTGTGCCAGCGCATGCAGATGCCACACTAGCTGAGCTGAAAAATGCTCCTTAGGGTTACAGATGTAGATGGCCGGCAGGCCTAGGATAACGGTGTGTACATTGTACCGTGGCACTCCTCTCCTTCGGGAGGAGGTGGTGTCATGGAGAGACTGATTTCACCCCCCACCATAAGGTGGGGGTCTGTCTCCTGCTTTCCCCCCTCGGAGTGCAATGCATGTGTCACTGCCGTGACTTGCCGTTCTGCTCCGTCCGTCTCCGATAGCACAAAACCCTCAATTATGTTTTATGATATATCTTAGACTGCGAAACCACCCGAGCATCTCGTCCCAACTTCACAGAGTTTGTGGAGACTGAAAACACGCATATATTCCACCGTTGTCGTTTATATCCACCGTTTATTTCACCGTCTCTGTCACATTGCCATGATTTCGATATATTGTTAATTGATTGATCACACGATTGCATAATCGATATTGATCGATACCTTCGGAGAAATATTGTTATTGATTGATTACACTTAGGAAATATTGAAATTGATCGATCACGAGATGTAGATATCAAAATCGATTGATAATCATTGTCAAGATATCAAAATATATCAATGTGGCCTCAGAACTTCGATACCACGCCTTGGATGTGACCGATGACATATGTGTCATACATCGCATACATGTCATACCATGTCATACCATGTCATGTCATGTCATGTCATGTCATATGTCATAATGACATACAGTCGTCGAGTATTGTCAGTACGGTCGACTATGACATGTACAGTCATAATGTCTGTCATCCACCTAAGGTGAGTGACATCTCTCATCGAGAGGCCAAGTATATGGCATCGAGATGGCGAAGCAAGACAAGTTCTTGAAGTACCGAAGGGTATTGACAAGACGCGTCTTCGCTTCTAGCATGCACTGAACAGCATGCGAGCATCAAAGGCTATATCGACCAGCCGATGCGGGAAGTTCACCCAGTGCTCTCGGGTTCACAACCCGATCGTGGTAACGCATGAGATGCGTGAGGGCACTGGAAGTATATGAGGAGCATTGGGCTCAAGCAAGCACTTTTGGTCACCAGACTGCTGCACTCATAACCCACCATAATATTACGTTTGGTTGTTACCGTTCAATAACAGCAGCGTTCGCATAGCGAGCCCTAACATTGGTATTCTCGTCCAGGCTCGAACTGGAGACCTCAAGTGTGTCAGACTTTTGACAATCTCAAAAGTGCCATCTGCAATGCTCCAGTACTATAGCTTCCATATCAGAAATTGCCATCTATTATGGAGGTCGATGGATCAAGCACACACGTTGGCCAAGTAGTCTTACAGGATCAAGGCAAAGGTATGAAGCCGTGTGGTTATCACAGCGTAACACTTTCTGATACACAGAGACGCTGGCCTATTCCTGAGATTGAGCTATTTGCCATTGTGGAGGGCTTCCGGTTCTTTCGCCACATCTTGCTGGGAGCTCCAGAGACTATCGTTCGCTCAGATCATCAGCCACTGGTTTATTTCCAGTCCAAATCCACACTAAGCCCCAAACAGGCGAGGTGGTTCCAGGATGAGCTCTCCGAGTGCAACTTTCGGATTGAGCGCATTGCAGGCGAGAAGAATAAGGTCGCAGATGCCCTTACACGTATTTCTGCCCTCTTCGAACTCACTGATAGTCTGCAACATCACATTGCCTCATTGGCAACCTCATCAGCTGATATTACATCTACAGACCCTACATTTATTGCTCTTATATCTGCATCATCGGGTCATCAGCTTCACGACATTATTATATCACAGTATGATCGTGACTCATTTGCACAATCTATATTATCCAAGCTGGCATCAGCGACATCATCACAGACAGTCAGCAATTTCGAACTCATTCAGGGATTGATCTATCGCAAGACCATTTTTGGCAGACAGCTTTACATTCCACCTACTGCCAAAGTTCCTACAGATGACGGTGAGATCACACAGCTTCGCCACATTCTACTTCATGAGTGTCACTCAGCAACTATTTCTGGTCATGTAGGCAAAAATCGCATGCTCCATTATTTATTGCGTAGCCGATATTACTGGCCAGGAATGACGAAGGCAGCAATTCAGTACATTCGGGAGTGCCCCGTGTGCCAACGCCAGAAAACGAGGAGACACAAACCTTATGGTCAGTCACAAATTCGCTATTGTGTGCCTAAGACAAAATGGCTTGATGTATCACTTGATTGGAGCACTGATCTGCCTATCACTACTAACGGGCACGACAGTATATTTGTGGTAATGTGCCAATTCACTCATCGTTGTCATCTCATTCCTTTCAACATGACCTGGACTGCTCAGCATACTGCTTCAATATATATGCAGCATATCTTCAAGCTCCATGGTCTTCCGAGGAACATCATTTCAGATCGAGATCCCAGATTTACTTCTTCATTCTGGCAAACACTGTGGAAATCTACTGGTACGAGATTGTCTATGACGTCTTCACACCATCCACAGTCGAATGCAAGCAATGAGCGAAGCCATGCCTTCATTGAGGACATCCTCAGGTATTTTTCATTTTGTTTGATGCATGATTCACCAACCTCTGGTTTATAACTGATTAGAAAGTATTTTTTCCCCTCTGGTGTTGTTGCAATCATACTTCAGCCAATTCGTGGGAGGACAAGTTGCCTCTGGTGGAGTTTGCAATCAACAACACAATTTCTGCTACGACTGGTTACACACCTTTTTATCTCGACTCGATGGCGCAACCACTTTCGCGTCATGATCTGGCAATCACTATTCCGCCAGAAGCTCCGGTTCAGATACAGAATGCTATCCGAGATCACTTTGACCAGTACTCGGCTATTCATGCCAATGCGGTAGACAACATTTCCCGAGCAGCAGAAATCAACCGAGCCAAATTCAATAAGACTCACATGCCCCGACAATTTGCAATAGGGCAGAAAGTTCTTCTACGGACTGAGTTTATTGACTAAGACGCCGTCCAGAGAATGTGCGCGGCTGCCACCCACCAGAGAGCACGCGCGAATGCCACACACCGGCACAGCGAAGGCGCCGCCCACAGAGTGCGCGCGGCTGCCACACAGTGGTACCACCGACGTAAAGCTTGGGCAGCGCGCGCGACAGACACCCGAGACTCAGCCACTGGAGCGCATACGGCCACCTAGTGGCGTCGCTGGGGAGCCGGAAGCGCACCCTTCTCGGCGGCGCGCCAAGAAGCGGAGGCATATGCAGCGATCGCGGGAGGCGAGTAGGAAGCGTGGTGCCCGGGGCATGCGAGGCTCAGCACCTACGAGGCGAAGTAATCGTGGGGGTTCACGTAGCATCCGAGGCAGGAGATCAGGAGGTCGCATCGTGGTGTTCAAGCCGAACGAGGGCGCCTGCGAGGCATATCGAGTGGGCATCACGAGCGCCCGTGCCCTTCCCCACGGCGCCAGGAGAAAGCGTCCAGGCGTGGACCGCTTTTCTTTTGGGGGGGAAGAGAGCGCGCCGCAGGTGGCACACGATGACCACCGCGAGCGCGCCGAGCGCACCGCCACGAGGCAGCCGGATAGATGGCCGCTGTCTCGGGCCGCGTGACGCGCAGCTGCCCCACCAGGCACGCCATACTCATGGTGCCTAGGGGTGGCGCGCAGCGTGTGCACGGCGACCGGGCGCAATTGAGGCTCTTCGGAGAGGAGATGAGCGGGCCTGGGAGCGTCACACCGCACACGCGTGCCCCGGCGACGAGCGCGGAGCGCAGCACCCATGTGAGGGTCGCTGCTGAGGCCTGTGTGGCCGACGCTCCGGGCGAGATGGCGCCGAGCGATGGGACGCTTCGCCACACGCAGACAAGGGGCGCCGCCCTTGTGCTCGTGTCGCTACAGGGTGAGCACGAGAGGTGCTCGCCCGCGCCCTTCCCCACGGCGCCATGAGAAAGCGTCCAGGCGTGGACCGCTTTTCTTTTTGGGGGGGAAAGAGAGCGCGCCGCGGGTGGCACACGATGACCACCGCGAGCGCGCCGAGCGCACCGCCACGAGGCAGCCGGATAGATGGCCGCTGTCTCGGGCCGCGTGACGCGCAGCTGCCCCACCAGGCACGCCATACTTATGGTGCCTAGGGGTGGCGCGCAGCGTGTGCACGGCGACCGGGCGCCATCGAGGCTCTTCGGAGAGGAGATGAGCGGGCCTGGGAGCGTCACACCGCACACGCGTGCCCCGGCGACGAGCGCGGAGCGCAGCACCCACGTGAGGGTCGCTGCTGAGGCCTGTGTGGCCGACGCTCCGGGCGAGATGGCGCCCGGCGATGGGACGCTTCGCCACACGCAGACAAGGGGCGCCGCCCTTGTGCTCGTGTCGCTACAGGGTGAGCACGAGAGGTGCTCGCCCGCGCCCTTCCCCACGGCGCCGTGAGAAAGCGTCCAGGCGTGGACCGCTTTTCTTTTGGGGGGGAAGAGAGCGCGCCGCGGGTGGCACACGATGACCACCGCGAGCGCGCCGAGCGCACCGCCACGAGGCAGCCGGATAGATGGCCGCTGTCTCCGGGCCGCGTGACGCGTAGCTGCCCCACCAGGCACGCCATACTCATGGTGCCTAGGGGTGGCGCGCAGCGTGTGCATGGCGACCAGGCGCCATCGAGGCTCTTCGGAGAGGAGATGAGCGGGCCTGGGAGCGTCACACCGCACACGCGTGCCCCGGCGACGAGCGCGGAGCGCAGCACCCACGTGAGGGTCGCTGCTGAGGCCTGCGTGGCCGACGCTCCGGGCGAGATGGCGCCCAGCGATGGGACGCTTCGCCACACGCAGACATGGGGCGCCGCCCTTGTGCTCGTATCGCTACAGGGTGAGCACGAGAGGTGCTCGCCCGCGCCCTTCCCCACGGCGCCAGGAGAAAGCGTCCAGGCGCGGACCGCTTTTCTTTTGGGGGGGGGAAGAGAGCGCGCCGCGGGTGGCACACGGTGACCACCGCGAGCGCGCCGAGCGCACCGCCACGAGGCAGCCGGATAGATGACCGCTGTCTCGGGCCGCGTGACGC
>LGRX02003104.1:0-24596 GCA_001247695.2 Cymbomonas tetramitiformis | reverse complement strand
ATCGCCCCGTGCCTGGTATGCTCGCTTCGTGCATGATATGCTCGCCCCGTGCCTGGTATGCTCGCCCGGTGCCCGGTATGCTTGCCACGTGCCTGGTATGCTTGCACCGTGCCTTGAAAATTTGGAAAAAAATATATATATATATTGTTTTTGGCCCAAATTTCAACAGAAAACGATTTTTTTGCATGTTTCGGCCAGTTGCGGGCCTGTTTTGGCGTTCTACATGTACGTATATTATATACTCATGCGTGCAAAGTGTGCATATTCGTGGTCTTCAGGCATGTTTCAGTTGGAAATTTGTAATTGCATACGAGTTGCCATCACGAGGAACACAAGCCTATCATTATCAAAACATGAATATAATTTGTTATTTGGATAACAATTAGCTGGAGCACAATGGAAGCGTGGTGGGCCCATAACCTATTGAAATATCCCGGTTCACGGATATCAGACAGTCCTGGAACCAATATAGATAAACTAATAACTATAACTATAAAATAAACCCTAACTATAAAATAACCGATAACTATAAAATAAACCCTAAGCTAGATAACCCAAGGTGATTGTGCAAACGTTTGACCTGTACATGTCCGTTAGCAAATAGGTAGTTATGCTTTATAAGCCAGCCAGCAAACGAACTGAGAGCTCGCACCTGCACTGCCATCGTACCGGCCTGTACAATGAATAATACCGCGCCCGCAAGAAAACCCCTAACCCTGGGTGCTTTGCCCGTTCAAATAAAGACTGTATATTTCCATAGCACCAACGTCTTATCTGGTAGCATCCTTCTTGCCTTTTGTCGGTTTTTGTTGATTTTTTGTGCTACGCACACAGTTACAGTCTCGTGCAGACCTACACCCCCTAGATTTAAGGTGGGTGCCACCGCTTTTAACATTAAAGTCTCCCATTCTCGGGGTGTATGTAAGATATGAACAAAAGTTTCTTCAGACTCAGTTTGATTGGAATGACTTTGACGTATCCAAGCTGAAAACATCGTCATTATCACCACTTTCAACAAATTGCACTTGAGCACCACCCGAATCTCGGTGACACATCGCCCGGAAACCCCAAATTTCGGGCTATACCCTAAAATTTCAAATTGTTGAATAACGTGTCATTATCTACTTTCCAAATGCTATTTAGTCATATAAAAAAAACCTCATTATCATAACTTCCGCCGATTGACACCTGAGCACCGCCCGAAACTGGGCGAAAAATCGCCCGGAAACCCCAAATTTCGGGCTATACCCTAAAATTTCAAATTTTGAAATAACGTGTCATTATCTACTCTCCAAATGCTATTTAGTCATATAAAAAAAACCTCGTTATCATAACTTCCGCCGATTGACACCTGAGCACCGCCCGAAACGGGGCGAAAAATCGCCTGGAAACCCCAAATTTCGAGCTATACCCTAAAATTTCAAATTTTGAAATAACGTGTCATTATCTACTCTCCAAATGCTATTTAGTCATATTAAGAAAACCTCGTTATCATAACTTCCGCCGATTGACACCTGAGCACCGCCCGAAACGGGGCGAAAAATCGCCCGGAAACCCCAAATTTCGAGCTATACCCTAAAATTTCAAATTTTGAAATAACGTGTCATTATCTACTCTCCAAATGCTATTTAGTCATATAAAAAAAAACCTCGTTATCATAACTTCCGCCGATTGACACCTGAGCACCGCCCGAAACGGGGCGAAAAATCGCCCGGAAACCCCAAATTTCGAGCTATACCCTAAATTTTCAAATTTTGAAATAACGTGTCATTAACTACTTTCCAAATGCTATTCAGTCATATTAAGAAAACCTCATTATCATAACTTTTCAAAAAATGAGAATATAATGAGACAGCCGCGTGTCTCATTTTTGCGATATGGTCGTTACAGGGAGAATGCCGCGCGCTCTAAACAAGCACTGCGGAAACCGATAAGAGGTGGGTGTTGTGCCCGCGACCGCGTTCGGTCCATTGGAGGACCCTGAAGGATGGCTTGGTCGTCAATACACGGCTTACGAGAAGTCGCTCATGATGGGTCCCGAACCCATGTGTTCAAGTACAACAAGGTGAACATCGGCGGTGTCTTCTATCGCACTAGAGACGGGGACAAAGGGAAAGTGACAACCCAGTGTTTCGTCCGCGCATCCTTCCCCAAGGATGATGCCGATGCCGATGACGAGTGGGAGGACAGGTACGACCTCAACCACCAGTTTGCATGCTTCTTTGCCTTTTCGTATATCTCTGCAACATACATGCAATACGTCCCCAACATACTAAGGATATGTTGTACGTATATTACAAAAACATTGAACATTTCGTGCGCAGGTATGGTATCATCAACGCCATTCTGCGGGTTACCATTGGCGGTGTGCTCTACACTTTTTTAAAGTGTGATTGGCTACCCGTGCCCACGGAAGCTCAGATCGCAAGCTTCAAGCTGAAGAACTCCATCCTCGGCGTGGACAAGGTGTCCAAGGCTTACTACACCTTCAACCCATGGGACACCTCCAAGTACACTATGGACAACCGAGAGCCCTACCTACTGGCCAATCAAGTCCAAGCGCAAGTAGTGATAGTCAAACACCCCTGCATGGATTCAGCGGTGATACTTGATACGAGCGACCGCAATATGGAGAAACTTGCACTCGTTGATAGGCCCGTAGGTAGTGATGGTCACTTTGACACATGCGGGAAGTGCAGAGTCGGTGGCGAGCTCCTTCTGTGTGAGAGGGCAGGCTGCAAAGAGGCTATGCACGTGCGATGCGCAGGGCTCTCCGACATCCCCACTCGAATGTGGTACTGCAGAAAGTGTGATGACGCATAGTAGTGCCTCTGTACACATTTGATATACCTGCAATATACCAGATACGTATTGCAGCTATATTGTAAGTATTATGCAATATGTGAGCAGCAGGGGGGTCTTACCCCTTTACCCCTGCAGTCATGTGTTGCATGATTCACTCTGATTGTAGACATATTGCACATGTGTTAAAGATATTCTGCATAAGTGAATGTTTCAATATGTGTTCAACACAAATATTGCAAACGTGTTGAATGATTCATCTGATTGTAGACATGTTGCACATGTATTGAACGATTCCTTATGCGTGAATGTTTCAACATGTGTTCAACACATGTTCAATACGTGTGTTGCAGGCGGTTGCAGACATATTGAACACCCCTCCAATCGTTTTGCCTTATTTCAATACATCGGCGCCCCAATTCATAAAGCCCCCCAGAACCGACTTCTGCGATACGCGTCCAAATGCTGTGAAAACTTGTCCCCATATTAACGCTAGACCCTTCCTTAGATGATACCAAGTGCTAGTGGGCGAGTCTGACACCATTTGGGTGCCCATGCTAGCATACTCATTTTCGCTGTGTCCAGGCTGATCGCGGTTCAATAGTTTGGCCAATATGTTACACGTGTATTGGAATGTCCAGATATTAGCAAACCGTCTTCAATATGCCTCCAATATGCCTCCAATACGTGTTCAACACGTGTATTGAACCCGTCTAGAAACGTAGGGAATGGCCGATTATCTCAGCTCCCGCAGTCCTTGAAAGTCATATTAGGGCCAAGTCCGAACGGAATTACTTTCATCGGCCTGGGTAATATCCCAACGCTTTCGTTGACTGCACACTGTGTTATGTTTGCAGGAATCAGCCGCGTCTTGGTTGGCCTTTCCAACCGATGTTTCTTGCATGCCCTGCCTTCAGTCGTGCACACGAGCGCACGATTGAGTTAGCGCATGTCAGGGATCGTCTGCAGGGATGGATCTGCTGCACCTATCTGGCTTGCTTTCACTTGCGGTTTATTGATAGTGATTCGGTTGCCCTTTCTGTGAGCGAGGGCGAAGTCCAAAGATAATCTTCGGCTTGGGTTCAATCCCCAACGTTCTGCCTGACTTTGCGTTTGTCTACCTTGCAGGCACTCTATAGTTGAGCTATGCCACGGCTGCGTTCTGATGGGATAACTTTTTTGAATAACACGCACACGTAGACTCAGACCTGGCGGTTGCATGCCCTAGTTTATGTAATAATGTATGTAACGTTTTGATCTGTGTGTAACGTGAGTTTAAATAATAAGATCACACACTGTTTTATCTCTGCAGTGAAATGTGTAACTATCCTGCGAGTGACATGCCCAATGTCCTTTGCTTCGAATACGTACTTGTTGGTTTCTAACAACGTTCATTTCAAATGGCATGCGTGGTTATGTTTATACCGTATCACTTGATCGCTGACACGTAGGCATAGGTGCCTGACGATTTCACTTATGGTCATGTAATAGTTGACCATTTCATCTTTGTGCACGCACCGTAGGTATTACCCAAAAAGAGCACTCAGAAGCTAGTAAGCATATATAGTTACTTCATAATATGTGAGAATTTCGAATAACGTACAAAGTGAAACTTCATAATTGATGATATATTTTCATTTCGTAACCTTTGCCGTGTTTCTTGCTGTGATCTCAACATCTCCAAATTGATAAGTAAAATGTAGGTGGCATCAATAGCAATACGAATGAAATCAAGCTTGGGTTTACATATCAGAATTTTAATCACGTTTAGCCGGAAATGAGCTTCATTCACGCATCAAAATTCTAGACGCAATACATATTGAGTTTGCCATCTTCGACATATTCGATATTGAAAAGAAATATGCATGCCAAAAGGAATAATGCCCGCCAAAGGTGCCGAGGAATTCTAGGGAATATTCCCTTTAAAATTGTTGGGATATGCCGAAATAAAGAAGGAATATTCCCGAACATTTTCGGCATATCCCGGGCATTTTTGGGTACTCGCTTCGCTCGTACTTCGCATTCCCCTAGCTGGCGCCAGCTATTCCAAGAATTGCAACTAGGCCGTGCATGCGAGCATGCAATGGATGGGTAGATAGCTAGGCACAAGTACTCGCACCACGCAAAAGGGAACACAATTCAGGCACACGTTGACGATACATATTTCTAAGACTACACTCTTTAAAATATTACTCGCGAAATATATCTGCGGTTTCTATTCCAGTGAATTTTACTGTTGTTTGCAACAGCCATTCCTAGTCACTTGATCAAATTCAAACTAACAGCAAAACTATACGCAAAGGTCTCAGCGACATAGCTAGTACACATGGCACCTAGGGGGGGGGGCAAAAGCTTCATTTAGGGTATTTGGGTATGGCTTGAAAAATTTACAATGGATACTAGTCATGTTAATACATCTATTACCTATTTCGATGTTGCTGAAAACGATGGTGAAGTCCGTTTAGGCTGATTCGAATGCATTTGGTGTGCAACATATGTAAAACTCGGGGGGGTGTAGGACTTATAAGATAGGGTTTGAGCGTGCTAGCACCCTTAATGAGTCGGGAACGTGAAAATTGTTATCATATGTGTACTTACTTTATAATACATGTCCATACAAAATATTTATGTACGACAAAAAGTCCTAGAAGTCTTGAAACCTCAAATTGGACACAAGTTATGTTATTCGCGAAATCGCGTAAATATCACTGTTATTAATAATAATACCAACACAGCAACCTATTCAAGCCTAGTTCTACAACCAGAGTGCATATATTACAACTAGTATATATGCTTTTCAAGTCCTAAATAGGAGTCAGCCTACTACAACTGGCGATCGACGATCCCGGCCATCTTCAGCCTTACAGCGAACACAGGCCGTTACAACGGATGCGCAGACCTATACCGTGCACTTGAAAGCGCCTGCGTCACTCACAGAGGGAGCGCCATATCAAATAAACGGTTTATACACGTGACTATTCAACTATTTATTAAGTGCTTTCCCAGGCCATGCTATGCGGTTGCCGGCGGAACCGACGGCGATGTCGTCACGTACGGTCACCGTCGGTTCCTGCATCACCCCCCCCCCGGAACTGTTGGGATTTTAACCCAAGCTGAGCCGGGTGAGACCCAATACTCAGACTTCAGTCCCGAAAAATATCGCACTGGTTCTGCACACCTTGCCGAGCTCATCCGTCCCTGCCGGCGTGTTGAATCATGCAACCGGCAGTTAGGGTTCCACCTTTTCCCCCTATCAAAAGTGCAGCAAACCGGAGGGTACGTTCCCTTCTAATATGGAGTGCTAGCCGGTCGCAAGTCCTTCGGCAACAGGGGAATACGTTTCTCTTCACCTGCAGCGGGACTGTTGGGAATTCAACCCAAGCTGAGGTTCGCCCCAACACTCAGACTGCAGCCCCAAAAATGCCACTCATACTAGCAGCACTATGGAGACAAGATATGCACCCGCCAGAAGGCCTGTGCCTTAGGCAAACCAAACTAAGGTAAACAGATGAGGCTCGCAGGCTGCACTGGGCCTGCTGCAGTCTCATTCGTATTTTCTCGGCGCTGCCGCGCTCAACAATTCTAGCCTCCACAAAACTAGTTATTACGGGCTTCGTCAAATGAAAAAAACAGCTACTCTTAAGCTCAAAACATCCCGTGAAAAAATAAATTTGGTTTACCTTATTGGGAGTTTTTTTTGCAGCTCTCCAAGCGAATCTGCACACCGCAAAGTCCGACAGAGTTAGAGGGGGGAGCAGGGGTGATTATAACCGAGGAAACACAAGTCCCGCCAGAGAATTACTCTCTGGACGCGCTGCACCCTTTAAGTAAAAAGCTAAAAACCTTCCTGTGAGGTAAAAAAAGGCTGTGACTAAGTCTGAGCGCATGCGATGCAGAACAGAGTGCACCGCAATAGTTCAAGCCTATCAGCGGAAATTCGGGACTTACACAGTGGTCCTCGTGTCAGCAGCGAACGCGGTCAGTTCCTATCAACTCAGACCCCAACTCGAAATTCGGCAACACCAAAAGTTTTATAAAAAGGGTTCTTTAAAAACTGAACAAAAATGATCGCATCTTTATGTTGTGGATGTTTTTTAAAATCTAACCGCGTCACCTTAAAAGTTTCTTAAAATACGCAACTGTGAGCGACTCGGTACTTCGTAATACGCCGTATGAAAGTCTGAGCCCTCTGTAGAGCACGTGCAGCTTCAATAATGTTTTTTAGTGACTTGAAAAATAAATGTTTTCGAAGCCGCCGGCTCGTGTATGCCACGTAGGACCAATAAGCGTACGCGAACGGCAGTCGTGTCTGGAGCCGTTTTGGGCCGCGCTAACAAGACAATTTTAGTATCATTAACTAATTCTTCGATGACACTTTACCGGCATGTCATGGGTGCCATGTGTAAACTGAAAATCCGCGAAACTGAAACCAACATCATCATACAACGCGGTTGCTCGTTCCAGCGCATCTGCAGTTGTGTAACCCCGACCTAGTTAGCACAAAATTATACACATGACAGAAATGGAGCACAGCGACAACGCATACACACACACACACACACACACACTGAACGGCATGAGATCGGCCAACAAACGCCAGTCCACCATCATCCCAGTGGATGTGAGAAGCAAATCAAGAGCAGGGCGGGGCCGTGGCAAGATACCACAAACGCATACATATTCCCAACCCAAATGCAAATCAGCATGGAAAGATGATACGATGTGACCGATCGTCGCCAAACAACTGTTGGTCTCTGGGTTACGGAGTAAGCGGGCCCTGCTGGCATACCCCCCAGTGGCTCTCGGTCGATGGATGGGACCTGCTGGTCCATGGTTATGTCATGAATGCAGTCACACCACACAGCATGGACACCGACCCCATGTCAAAAAAGGAAACATCTGGGCACGTAAGTGCTCCCCACAAAATTCAAGGGAAAACACAGAAGGTGTACATCACCACCTTCTGCCTCTCCTCGCAGCACGACAGACGAATCTACCGAGCTCTCCAAGAGGCAGTGCCCGCCAGAATGGCACCATAGGGATAACCGCCTCCCAAAACCCACTTCCACCCGGCGTCCGTCCCCGTACACAGCGATCCGCCAGTACTCATATCAAGGTCAAAGAACACAAGTCCCCCGGCATGTGTAATAACCATGAGCACTGTACACGGAGAGGGAGCTAGCGTCAGACGAATCCAAGACACTCCCACAAAAGCGAGCCGTAGACGAATCCCCGACGCCCTCAAAGAGGCAGTACCCGCCAGAAGGGTACCACAGTGTCTATTAGCTTCTCGGTGGGGTAACCCACCGTGAGAAATGCTTAGGGTGGGTTACCAGTACTTAAACGGTTCGCGTCATACTGGTCATATATCGTAGCCCCAATGGAAAGCGCACTTTTGGTCATCGACTGTACTCACATTTGGACCCCTCCAAGATAAAAATTACCCAGCAGGCGCCGTTTTCAACCCTAAACAACATGCCGCCTCAAGAGACTTGTTTTGCGAGTGAAAACCCGAATATTCGGAAAGACATCACCTGAATGCAAGCACAATATAACCGAAGAAAATCGATGCGATCATGCCACCACCCATATCATACTTTATGATGGTTGATGCCCATAAAATGTACCCAAACGCGCACTTCCCAAATCGAAGCTTATTTAGGACACATAAAGCTTACCCTGGGGTAGATCATCAATCTACCCCACCGTAAGAAAGACCCTTTTATGGGTAGCCTTGGTACCCTATCTTTTACGTCGTGTATACCGAGCTAACTCGAGGATTTCATGCATATCAAAGTTTCGAGGTCCAAAGGGACACCTCATGTGCGGGTTGGTAGCGCGCTTTCCTTTGTGGCGATTATTTACCCCTTGTTTAATGCACACGAGGTAACGCCATTTTTAAGGTGGGCTAACCCACCGTAAGCGGTATCTTATAGACAACAGGGACAGCCACATTCCATCATCCAAATCATTCCAGTGGCCGTCCCCGTTAACAACGAGATGCCAGTACCCCATAAAGTGGGTGTCGATCTCCAGTCCCCCGGCAGGTGAAAAAGCCCCAAGGCATTGGACATAAATAGAGCCAGCCGCAGACGAATCCCCGACGCCCTCAAAGAGGCGGTACCCGCCAGAAGGGTACCACAGGGACAGCCACATTCCATCATCCAAATCATTCCAGTGGCCGTCCCCGTTAACAACGAGATGCCAGTACCCCATAAAATGGGTGTCGATCTCCAGTCCCCCGGCAGGTGAAAAAGCCCCAAGGCACTGGACATAAATAGAGCCAGCCGCAGACGAATCCCCGACGCCCTCAAAGAGGCGGTACCCGTCAGAAGGGTACCACAGGGACAGCCACATCCCATCATCCAAATCATTCCAGTGGCCGTCCCCGTTTACAACGAGATGTCAGCACCCCATAACGTGGCTGTCAACCACCAGTCCCCCGGCAGGTGAAAAAGCCTCAAGGCACTGGACATAAATAGAGCCAGCCGCAGACGAATCCCCGACGCCCTCAAAGAGGCAGTACCCGTCAGAAGGGTACCACAGGGACAGCCACATCCCATCATCCAAAGCACCCAAGTGGCCGTCCCCGTTAACAGCGAGATGCCACAACCCTATGGCGAGACGTATTCCCGGTCAGCTATGATGGCCCGAACTCCCACCCATTCGGACCTGGCACAATGACACCGTCACGTAAGTCCCCCAGCTTACGCCTGACGCGCGAGATCCAGCAACCCGGACCTCGTCTATCATACAGACCGGGCCTCTCCACCATAAAGCGCCGCAAAAAGCCCCACAAACGCCTGCTGTGGTAACCCTTTTGTGTCATCCTGTGGAAAACAAGAGCTATGTTGTAAACAAAGTCTTGCCAAAGGACACATCTCTCAGCGAACCGATGCAGTTGGCTCGTGACAATCCCATACTTAGCTTTGTCGGCCAAGTACGAGTCATGTGCAGGGTACCTAATGACCTGGATGCCAGCATATTGTGCATCCAGTCGTTTGTCATATATGGCAGTCATAAGGCCTCTTCGCCTATTTTGCTTGATGAGTATGTCCATGTCAGGGACACGCACACCCGCATGTGCCAAAGAAAGACTCAAAATGTCTTTGGGATAGATCCCTGCAGTGCCGGATTCGTTCAGATATATCAAGGTATTGTTTACGCGAAGGCGGATTTACACAAAAGTTCCGAAAACATTTTTATTCGATAAACGGTTTCCGTAAACCATTATAAACGCGTTGCGCACTTCAGGGATCAAATTGACCAAGTTTTAGAAAAGTTGTGGTCGATACCATTCATTTCCCATGTGCCCATTTGCCGCCTATTGCATTAAGGGGCACCCAAACTTTCAGGAAATAATTTAAAAAAGTTGTTGGTAGTTTGAATATTATGATGTTAATGCATTTAGTTTGGGAAAACTTAAAGGTTTGCGAAAACGGGAGTTTGAAATTTTAATTTGTGTGCACGTGGTGTGACTTTTTAAATTCAGGTTTTAATAAGTATTATTACTTAATAACTTTGAGATTGAGACTCCAGGCTTGTGTCACATGAATGGTTGGGTGTTGCGTGACATATTTGATGACATATCGATTCGATGCGGAATTTGAATTGTGCGATATCGATTGTTCGGAAAATACGGAAAATAAGGATGTGAGCGGTTAACCTCTGTTGAAGTTAACAATGCGTAACACTTTTTGAAAGCGGCTATGTCTACAGTGCCAGAATCCGTCTTGAATCGTGTTTTTCGGGTTAGAAAATTCATTGCAGATCGCGAAGAAAGCAATAAGAGGAATCGAGAAGACGAAGAGATAAGAAAGAAACGTGTAAACTTAGCAAAATTCTTGAAGGAGGAGCACCGAAGGCTGTTTATTTCGGACTTCAATAAAATAGACATATGTTTAACAGACACCGTAAGCTTTAGTGGGGAAGCCTTTATATGCTCTAACACAACCTATTTCGACTATCTATTTTTTGGTACCGTGGTCGAGCTGCGATACGATAAGCAGCAAATATTAGTGAAATATGCAAACTCGGCAGGACGAGAGGGCTACAGCACTCTAATCGGAAACCTGACGACAGTCGAAATTTTCGAAAATTGCCCTTGCAAGCCTGCTATCTACCTTCGACCACAACATTCTCCCAAGATCTTTCATTAAATAATGGTGAGTAGTGCAATGCGTTGACATGAAATGCTTCCAGTACGTAGATATGCTTACAATAGGTGGCCTTAACATGAAATGCTTACAGGAAACGGTGCTTATGTGCAGAAATCAAAAGTGAATATTACGACTAGAAGAATGCAGCGTGTTTTTTTGAGTAGTGATGAAGAGGAGGAACCTACAGTACCTCCTGTCTATTCATCCAACTCAGAATTGTCAGAGCTAATGTCGGATGCTTTCTCGTTAGAAGTAAGCAGCGAGTCTGATGACGAAATCATGCCTGCAGCCCGCAAAAAGAAACCCCCCGCCAAAAAGTCACCGTCTAAAAAGCCCACTGAAAACAGCAACACAGAGGACAAAGGAGACAAAGAGGACAAGATCTCAGAATACTCAATCACTGTAAGCCGTATCGCGGAAGACTTGAGCGACGACGACTTCGAGAAGTTGAATTGCTTTTTAAGGGAAAATTGTTCGTGGTTCTACGTGGGTTCTGAAAATGGTGATCGAGAACTGAATCTTCATGCGCAGGGTGTTGCTGGGTCAAACCAAACTAAAGCTCAACTTCACGCAGGGATTAAGAAAAAGCTTGGGTTTACTGGCCAGAATCATTCTTACTGGAACGTTTGCGTAAAGCATTTAAATGGAAATGGTCTTCACACCAAAATAGGAATGATCGGTTACTGTCGCAAAAACCACAAAGCTCCTAACTTTAATTCCTGGGCAATGAACGTAACTGAGGAGATGCAGAAAAAAGGGGACGACCTGTACTTAGTATTGGGCAAGGGCGACTTGAAAGGCCGCTGCGAACTTACCGAAAACAACATCATGAGCAAGGCGGACATGTTTCGTCGTTTTAAAATGAAACGCGGCTTCCCATCCTTCATGGCAACTGTTTTGCGGATGATGCGGTCGGGACGATATTTCTTCTCTACACGGTTTGTCATCGAGAGTCGGGGTTTATCTGAACCGCGTTTGGAATCTTTGTGGCGCACGATTATCTTACCAAAAAACGTTGTTCAAGGAGATATCACAAACATTTTGTTTCCATCTGAAAATACACGTTTCGACCCAAGCAGGTATGAAAACTACTGTCGTTCTGTCCCCTCCTTTAGCTTATGTCGTGCTGTGGTGTGCGTAAACGTCTGTTTGTTTTGGGCTTGTCGCAGGATTCACAACAGTAGGTGCAGAACGAGCCAGACGATCTTGGCCGTTCAGCAGTATGAGGGCGAATCTGAGTCCGACTACGTCAACACCGACGAGGATGATGATGGCTTTGAGTACTCGAACTCTATCGCAACCGATGTCACTAAAAATAGAGATCGAGAAGTTGCAGAAGCTTGTGATCGTCTTCCGTCCAGAATTGTCATCCACGACGATTCTACGATCATGACCGATGGTCCTGTTACTGTAGAGACCCCTGTAAGAGTGAGAGAAAAAATTCCCCCTGTGTCACAGTTCGATAGCCCCCGTGAGAGTTCTGCTCGTGGTGCTGCTAGGGTTGCAGAGCAGGCTGCCCTTCTTAAAAGAAAGGCTCCTGAATGTGATGCCGACAGAGTTCATAAATCTCGAAGGGAGCTGATTTTAGGAACGGATGAGTTTTTAGATCCCAATGAATGGGAAGAAGTTGAAGCCGAGGAGGTTTCCGATTAATCTTAACGACTGTATATAACCGTATATTTATTGGAGATTACTTGTTTTCTAGACGTTACGTACATCTTTTTTCATGTTTTTTAATAATTAACTTTTGGACGGGTTTTCAAGAGACTCGTCCATTAAGCAACAGCAAAACACGGGAACTCCTGAAATCGCGAACAGATGTCATCATCTTTCATAAGGACCGTGACTCCCCGCGCGAGTAGCATTCGCGTAATGAGAACGTCCTGATCACGCGTGCCGACGTGGAAGTTTTTCTGCAAAGAGTTTTTTGGCCGAGCTTCTCTAAGGAGCTCCGCAGAAAACTCCTGAGCTCTGGGAACGTACGATATAAAATAGCAGCCATCGTCAGCCAATATTTTGTCGGTTTCGATGATTTAATCTGTATTACGTATTTCATATCAAAACCAAAATGCAGAGATGTAAAATGCACCAAAACTCCTCACACCCATCGTGAATCTGGTTCCATAATGCAATAATCTGTATTTTGATATTGAATAGGGGGGGTTCCTCTCTACATTGAGTTAGGTATAGCATAGATCTCCGCCTCCCACGGTGGCTGATGGCGTTTGGGGTCTCCTGGGGATTCTATTCTCCTATTTTAATGTTGTGACCTTTACCCGTTTTGGTGCAGCATATGCAGAATAGGCAGCATTTCCAAGACAAGAAGAAGAAAATGACAGAATCCAAAAGAGGGACATAACAGTGCAGCAGCTTCAAATGTATTTCAAGACTCCTGGCTGATACACTGAATCAATTGCACCTTATTAAACTTGGAGGCTTGTATACACCAGCACAACACCGCATTAATACATTTAGCTACATTTATTGATACTTTGAACAAATAAATAAAATGGAAAGCAGAAAAATATCACTGCAGAAAAATGTCTATGAGGTG
Organism: Cymbomonas tetramitiformis; assembly: GCA_001247695.2. Classification (NCBI taxonomy): domain Eukaryota; kingdom Viridiplantae; phylum Chlorophyta; class Pyramimonadophyceae; order Pyramimonadales; family Pyramimonadaceae; genus Cymbomonas; species Cymbomonas tetramitiformis. The sequence continues at coordinate 11,081 of LGRX02003104.1, read as the reverse complement.
GGATGAAATATGCTCCAGTCCTGTAGGAACAGGGTGCCTCCCCTCCCCTCCCAAGATCCAAACCTCGGGTAGCGTTTTCTTTGTGAAGTCGAGTGCCAGCAGTATGACGACTTCAGAGCATGGAAGTTGAGGGAGGACTCTACGAGAGGGATGCTTCGCCCATATCTCATCCAGCCTGTAAAAAAGTGTTTTCCGGAACGGAGCGTGCGCTTGCCAATAGATATACTTTTCAGTGTAGACAGAACCGACACAGGGCTAAGTCTTTCACCCCTGTTTCTTGAATTAGGAGAAACGCATAACACAGCTGCTTTTCTGGGACATCTGCACGGTTAGGCAAAACAAACACCAGCAGGTTTCGCACGGCTGCAGTGTCGCGCGTCACATACGTTCAGCAAATCTCTCACACGGCACTCGAGCTGACGCTGGTGTTCGTGCGTAGGGTCTGGTGATCGGCAAGTCCACAAGCACTTTCCACCAAGGGTAAGTCTTCTGTAAAGTGGAAAGGGAATATCCAGTGGATCGGCCTCGATCCGAACACCTGTGCATAAGTCGAGTGGACCTTCAGAGGTATGGTCGGCGTTAACACCTTCCAGGTGGGCTCGGTCATATGAACCCGTATAAGAGTTTTCAAGTTGGTGAAAGACCAGGCAACACAAAGGCGGGAACACGGAGCGTGACGTATGGTCTAGTGTCCAAAATGTGCACTTAAAACAGGAGAGGGATGCGCAGACCTGCTCGAAATTCTTTCTTCGGCCGAGATCGTACCGCCAGGGCGAGCTCCGTTTCTGCAACAAGAATGAGTGCAGGCACAAATTAGTGTTGTACACACAGTCGTGAAAACAGCGACGGAAACCACGAAACGCAGCGTCAAGCTTACCTTCTCATACATTTCGATAGTCGTCGTGTTAGAAAATACAAGAGTGATGTGCATGGCGAGAAAACCAGCCACGCTGAAAGCAAAAGCAATGTCCAACACTGCACGCATAACACATTTTTCTCAGGATCGGGTGAACTAGATAGACGTTGCGGTGGTTACCTCCTCGCTACCCGCAGAAAGCACCGGAAGGAAGGAACTACACAAAGCCAAGAAGCTCACGAAAGAAGTGACGGGGGACCTTGGCACAACAGGATGATATGTTGAGGCGTGAACAAAGCTGAAGAGACCGCAGCAAGGAGACTCCGCGGGACCGGGGTAAGATCGCAACGCAGCTGAGAAAAAAGTGAAAAAGCGGCGACTTTTTCCAAGAGATGACGGGCTGCTTTCAGGAGGGGTCTTACCGACTGACATGAAAACTGCAGCTGCTTCACCATCACTCAAGCTGTCTTTATCGGCCTCGTATCCAAAAACCTTTATGAAAAAGGGGATCAAAACCGTCGTAGCGAAAACACTGGTGAGGAATGTGTAGAACTGCGAACACCATCGGGCAAAAGCTTTGACCAGTCAGCCGTTTCGCAGCTTCGATATTCCAGCACAAAGAGAAAATAAACCAGCGCTATCCGGAAGTGGACAGCTCGTCGAGGAAGTGGTGGTCCGATTCACGATCGACACTCCACCAGAAGAACGACGGGAGGGGCGGAAAGCAGGATAGTAGGTGTTACATTTCGTGACTATTCGTTTGATACAATAAATCTAAAGAGCAGAAGTCAAGTGGAAACTTTCGAGAATAGAGGTTCGTTCCCCTTTCAAAGCACTGACATACTGCACGGCAAAAAGTCGCGACCTGACGCTCACGATTAAGAAGGATAGTCTATGCACTGCTGCCCTTGCCGGTGGATTCGCGTCATAAGTAATCTGCAAATATACTTCCGATGCGTGCGGGTCGGAGATACTTTGCGAAGTGAAAGGCGTCAGAAAAGCTGTGTGCTACTTGGTATCGAAACCGGACAGCACAGAAACCGCTAGGTCCTAGGGTAAGTAAAGCAAGCCGTTGCCTATTGGCTAGATAAGAAATCAATAACAAACCACAGCGTGGAAGGGTAGTGCTGACGAAAGTCCCGAATCGCACCAAGAATAAGAGGAAAAACTTATAGTTATTCCCCCCTACGCAGTTGACAACCCACACGCAGTGATGATCCATCTTCAAGACGCAGTGCCCGCAAACCGAACAGTGGTGACAGCGATCAGGTTTCCAGACCAGGCAGCGTTTACACCACCGCGCGCCAACGGGGAGACAAGCTCCTCGTCCACGAGAGTTCTCCTGCAGAAAGAAAAGCGACGTCCTCACTCTGGGGGGAAAAGGTGCCAAATTAGATTAAGCAGTTCTTACAGGTCCCAACCTGGTTCGGAGCAGGGTCGGAAGTTGGTTGCCAACCGGGAGGCACACGGCCTGGATCAGTAAATACAGTGGCGAAGTAGCTCCACATCATCATGAATATCTGGACATGCAGTTTAGGGCTCGTGTAAGAGATCAGGAAAAACACAAAATAACAGCCGCGAGGAAAGCGTGGGTGCAATAAAAAGATAATAAAACGCAGCGGGAAGCAGGAAACATCACTTATTTTGCAAGAGTTTGCAACACACCAACGTGCAATACACGACGACGACAGGTATCGCAACTGCTCTGCTTGTTCCGCCCTCCTCTATTTCTTGAGCATAGCAGGCAAATATCACCGAATAGGTGGATAGTCCAACTATACTGAGGACAATCATTACCATCAAAGACCCGAAAACCTTCAACCATTTGCAATGTTGGAATATGTTAAAAGTCATGGCTGCAGTCTAAAATTCCTTTTGGTTACCGTCAGACTGAAACTTCTACCTTACAAACGAAGTACATGAAAAAACCGTGTCATAAATTATGACAAGAATTCCCAGGATAGAAATCGGACATGCTACTAATAAGTTTAAGAAAAAAGGGTTTCGGGTCCGAGCCTCTTTCCGGGCTAACACAGCTGGCTAGGAAGGCTTCCGTTTGCTCTTTCGTCTTTGGTCTTTATTAGACTTTCACTTTCGGGTTTGGCTCACCAAATACGAGATAGAGGTGGTTCAGACGACGAGACGAGTGACACCCACACACGACAGTCACACTCGACTGACATGACATGACATGACATGACAATGACAATGACAATGACATGACAATGACAATGATATGACAATGACAATGAAATGACAATGACAATGATATGACATGACAATGACAATGAAATGACAATGACAATGACAATGACAATGACAATGACAATGACAATGACAATGACAATGACAATGACAATGACAATGACAATGACAATGACAATGACAATGACAATGACAATGACAATGACAATGACAATGACAATGACAATGACAATGGCATGACATGACATGACATGACATGACATGACATGACATGACATGACATGACATGACATGACATGACATGACATGACATGACATGATATGACATGATATGATATGACATGACATGACATGACATGACATGACATGATATGACATGACATGACATACTCTGGGGAGAGCCTTCGGATCGGCTATATTTAGATGTTATGACTTAGGGTTTGTAACTGTCATGGAGTCCGAAGGCTCCAGACTTTTATGTCACGCCCCGAAAAAAGACCCTGCCGAGGAACTACCCTTCTCATTATTCTTTTTTGAGGTCCCTATTTTAGGCGATATCCGTAGTCACATCAGAAGAATTCAACGACTCTCACACCATCATAATTGGAGAACTCTACAGTCCCAAGGGAAGTACCTGAGAATGCTCAACGAGAATAACACCGCCCCCACCAAAGATATTTCCAAAATAACACCTAAAGCTTTCACCGCTTCTAGAAGTAGAGAACTCCTGGGTCTTCAAGCCTCTCCAGCACGCTTATTTAAACTGGGGAAAAGCGGGACTGAAAACTGCCCCTACTGCCAACAGAATACAAAATGCACCTTTGAACACATCCAACTTGAATGCCCAGGACATAATAATAGTTTGTATAGTCTTAGAGCAACCCAAGATAGCGAACTAAGGAAAATCATCGCTGAAGAAATCTCAGAAAAGCCTAAACTACTAAACCCTGGAAAAGGTACCACATACATCAAAACACAGCCATCGAAACTTTTTCCACTTGCTGACCTAAGACAGGAAATGAATGAGGAATTATACTTACACGCTCTCCCGGAAGCTAGCATGTACCGTCCATCAAGTTCAAAAAAGAATACCATTGCTGTGACCGCAAAGCCCGAAATTGACCATGTTACGGGAACAATTAAATATCCCGAACTCCAATATGTCCAAAAGAAAGAGTTTTGGAAACTTTTGGCTTGGCACCGCCTTTCCAACAAAGCAGTCCCATGCTCACTTGCGGAGTACTCGATTAGGGCACACGATATTCATGAAGCACTCAATGCATGTAAGTTTGAATCGGGAGACCCTAAAAATTGCTACGCAATAAGAAGAAGCCTCTTAGATATTTTGGTGGATGACAGAAACCTTGACAAAAACGGCTGTGAACTTTTCTCCAACCCACTAAATGCCCACCCTAGAATTTACTCGAGAAGATGCATACCCACCACTAGAATGAAAAAAGCCCTCAGGCCCTTCTGCCATCATGGGAAAATCGGCTTTGATGGTCTCGCTTGGGATGCCTACGTGGACCCGTTAACAGGTATTGGCAGAATCGTTTACGGAAATCCCCCCTTTGATGGGAAGGATAAGGGCAAATCTTCGGCGGTTATGACTACCTTAGAAATGGGACATAAAGCGGCCAACACCGTCCCTGGATTTTCAGGAACATGGATTCTCCCGCTGTCTCCCAAAAACCAAAAAAGATGGTTTGATAAAGGTTTTAAACTTGTTTTCAGATTCCCGCATAACACTATTCCATTTATCCCACATGGTTATTGGACTGGTGATGACCCCTACGTTCTCCCAGGTGGCGGATGCTATAAGGATGATTTTTCGGATGTCGTTATCATAGCTATAGACAGTGCACCCAGTGATACTCTACCAGCCTTTGACTGGAGGCCTACACAGAAAAAGATTGCCAGATGGTTCCTCAATGTCCTTCCTAAGTCCAGAGTCACGGAGAAGAGGCTAGAATACACCGGAGTCAGCCCTGATATTTGGAATGAAGTTCTAAACGAAAGTGACAAAGTACTTCCTTCTTCGCTGCGCCCATGGCCCACTCAAGATCCCCCCTATCATCAGAATGGTGCTGAGCATTATTATGGTGGTCACCATGACACGACGATCACCAACGTAGCTTCTAAGCCCTTCATTAGCACCGTGAAATGGCCCAAAGCACTTACACTCATGGGGTACCTCCCTCCTCTTTTCGGTACTGTCCTCAACACGATAGGTGTTCCCCGTGGCAAGATTAAACCTCTCCTTAAAAAACTTTCAAGAATCTGTAGGCAACACACCAGAAATAGGCGAGACTTGTTTCTGTTAAACACCCCCACCACCTTAAACACTGACCCGCATACAGTTGACATCTCGAGCAGTGAGACCATGACAGAAACAGAAGCTGTGCAGCAATCAAACGACTTTCTTCAAACCCTTTTGCAGTAATTTTCAAAAGTCTTGCAATATAAGGTGGTTCCCCGTCCCCTAGGGAGGGGCCCCCCCCCTCCTCCCCCACCACCCCCCCTCTCCCCCGCCCACCACGACCCCCTTCCTCAACGTCTCCAAATACCCCCTTAATTCTTCGACTTCCCCTCCCCACCGCTCAGATTCAGCCACCCCTCCACTCACCCGGCCATGGCTGCTTCTCCACCTTCTAGAGTTTTTTGCTTAGCACCTTGCTTTTTCTCTAGATGTCACCCTGCTGAAAAGTGGGTTGAGCCCCTTTGTGGGCGCGCTATAGTAGAGGGAGTAGCCCCTAGTGTTTTCACTAGCCTGCTTTGCAGGGTTACCGCACTCTCAGGATTTTGTCCCTTCTGCTAGCGTAAATGTTTTATTATTATTATTATTATTACCGCACTCTCAGGACTTTGTCCCCTTTGCTAGCGTAAATGTTTTTATTATTATTATTAAAAAAGGTTGTTCAAATGGCCTAAAAATTTCAAGGTTCCTGTAAACATGTATTCTAAGGTATACAGAAGTGTTACTTTTTGGATTCGTGCTCTACTTTCCCTTTTATTGGCCATGAAAGTCGCAGAATTACGGAGAAACCAGCAAAAGTGGTCAAGAATATTTGATACAAATTAACTGATGTGAAAGCAGATAATATATTGATATATATGCTTGCACTGTAAAATGTGAAGGCAGTGAGATAGGTTTCTCGGTTCGGCTAAAGTCAGATCTGGGATAATCTGGGAGATACACGGTTTTAAGCTGGCCGCGGACGGACCGTGACACACGAGCGGAGAAAATAGCAGGCACTGCAAGTGACATCCGAGCAGGCGAGGGGTGACACGGGGCACCACAGACCTCCCCCCCTATGGGGGGTGAAGGTCAGTGTTCCCATGACACCACCTCACCCCGAAGGTGGGAGGTGCACTGCAGGGCCAGCCGGTACTCCCGGGCAGGCGGCTAGGAGAAATGTAATGTTCCATAGCTACTTGCTAAGTCGTGATGTGTCAATTAGGGGTCTCAATCTAGGGTTTGGAGCTGAGTGCCGATCACGACTCCAGCTCTTGGAACATGCGGCACCCAAACGGGTGAAGATCGGAGAGCCGGCCAGTCGGTGTCCTCGTCTTGGAAGGCCAGGGCGGCACCAACAGGCTCATCCGGAAGCGGGGGGCAAGGTCTTCAGCCGCAGGCACCACCAGAGCATCGCCACCGTCGGCGTCAATCGTGTCACCACCACCAGGTGCAGGCGGCGAGAGCCGCGCGGACTGGAATGCTGCGTCAATCGCGGCGGGGCAGGCGTGGTGCTAGCAGGCGGCGGGTCGAGCGGCGGGCGAGGCGGAGCCGGCTTGGACGTGACCAGATGTTTGTTGTTGGCGAAGGCCTCGATGCACACGAAGGGGCAAGCACCACGAGTGTCGGGATGAGCATCTGTGACACCCCACACGCGGAAACAGACAGCACACGGATAACTAGTACCAGACCACTTAAGGTACAAGGCGGTGGGGGTGTCGGCCACCCACTTCCCATCAAGCGGCGTGTCGGACTGCTTCTTCGCGCGGAGTGCCATGGCCGTAGGACGGCCGGGCGGGTCAGGGGTCTGGGGCTTCTGGGTGGCGGTCTTAGGGCGGTACCCAGAACCCTCGGACCGAGTGTCGGGGCTCGGCGGGGACGAAAGTGTGGCTAGGGGGCTTTCGTCCCGGAATGCGAGACGGATGCGGAGCGCGAGGCGGTCAAAAGTAAAGGGATGACCTGACCGCAGCTCGCGGAGCACCACCAGGTACAGTGGGGCGACGTAGGGACTCTTCTTGGCGGACTCGGACAGGATGTGCCAGAGGTCAGCGACGCGGTCGGAGTCGGAGTACGCCGGCTTGATCTTGCGGTGACGCTCACAAAGGCGTCGAATCGTAGCCAGCTGTGGAGCTGGGTCTACGGTCTCAGAGAGGACGATGGCCCTCATCTGGGTCCAGTAACGCATACCATCGGCGTCGGGCACGCCCTCGACCTCGTAGCGGAGTCGCTGGAGTGCGTAGCGGCCGTCAGCGGGATGGGTACGCGCACACTCGTGGTAGACGGATAACGCGTTACCACGAAGGGGGTGAGGCAGGAGGCAGAACAGGATCTCGTTCACAGTCGAGTGATAGAAGTCGTGGTCGTGCTCCAGGTCAAGCAGCTTGGCCGACTCCGCGTACGAGATCGGGAACATGACGTGAGCCAGTCCAGCGGTGAAGGCAGCGAAGTCAGTGTCGGCGGTGTCGTTGTCAAGGGTGTAGCCCGCGGGAAGTTTGAAACCAGTGGACTTGAGGAAGCTCACGAGGTCACTCCCATACGTAAAAGCGTAAGAAAGTTGATCTCGAAACTCCTCCTCGCGGCCCTCCTCCACAGGCGCAGTGACCAAAACGTCGGGGTCATTGAAGAAATTACCGGAATATCCAAGTACGCTAGATATCAGAAAGTCCCGTACTCGTGTGGATAAACTGCATAAGATAAATAAACCCTAAGCTAGATATACCCGGCACGGTCTCGGACGGTCTCGGACTCTAGCCTACCTGTGACACCGCGTGTGTCAGAGTACGAACCTACAGATCAGTCAGCAGTCCAGTGTTGGTCCTAGGGATCTGTCATAGGGGCCTGACCGGGACTCCCAGTCAGGGCTGCCTATACAGATTTTAGCACACCACCCCAGCACTGTGGGTGGTGACTGGCTAGGAGAGTCAGAAAATGTAAAGCTGTAAGTGTTAGGGCAGGAGCCAGGGTGACAAGGCCTAACTGCTGCTGAGATTCATTAGTTCAGTACCACGTATGACGTATGACAGTGACAGTGACAGTACAGTGACTTCCTACCTGTACTCAGTAGTTCGACTTCGGTAGCTTAGACTGTGACACACGATATGATTGCCTAGTGACGGCCTCAGAGCTTAGATAGCCTGAGAGTCGTGTATTCATTTCTATCTTTTGATATACCCGATTGCCTCGCTCAAACCCTACGGCGTTCAGCGTTTTCACTGTGTCACTAGGACATTCTAGTAGGCTATAGGCCCACCACTTGCCTAAAGTGGTTTTGATTCAAAGCCACTAAATGGCTGGCTAAAGCTGTAGAGGGGCGAGCGTGGCTGAGTAGGTAGAATGTTGCGGGGTGCCGCGTTTTCGCGGCACAACTGACTGCGTGGATGGAGAGGTAAGCGCGACGAGTGGCGGAGGAGAGTACGGAGAAGATGGGTCAGAGAGCGCTGGGGCCCCCGATGGTATGCAGCATTGCGCAGAGTCTACCGCATCCTGACGTCATTGGTGCGAGGATCGTGCCTTCGGCTCATTGAGGAGTCGGCTACGGTGTCTCCGGATGATGGGCGCCGTGCATGGCTCGTCATCTGCCGGGCCGTTGCCAGGCGACGCAGGCCGTGGGTGTCCCATGGCTACCTGTTCGAGACGGCGCCGGCGATCGAGCTGCTGGAGGATGTTGACCCCGAGCCCTATATTAAGGGTTTCATGCAGCACCACACCGCTGTCCGGTCCGAGCTAAGACCTGGTATAGAGCCTGACGATGTGTGGGGTGTGGGGTTCGCCTTGGACCTCCTCACCCTTCGCATGTGCCCTCTGTACTATAAGGATCTTCTGCAGGAGTGGAGTTCTAAGACGGCCGAGGGCAGGGAGAAGCGGGCTCTCGGCATCCAGCAGTTCACGTTGGCTGTGACGAGGCCTTCCACCAGCAGAAAACAGAGGAAAAGAAGCTGCTTACGGAGAAGAAGAAAAAGGATGGGGTCTCCGCGCTGGCGGCCTCGCTTCTCTCTGGGGAGTCCCCTTCTGCCGCCCTCATGGCCCGTGCGGGCATCCCGCAGACTCGCATTGTTGGTGGCCGCAGGCGTGACGAGCCCAGACACCCGCCACAGACTCGACAGTAGTTCCGGCAGTTGGTGGGCTACTTACGATGAAAAGTTCAGGGGGCAGAGGCAGTGTGCAGAAATTATACAACCATCACAAGATTTTCTCTTGAAAATATATAAATTAACTTTATAGTGGAGCGCCCCCTGAATTTTCGAAACACTTCGGACTTGACCGCGCTTCAAGTAAGCGGTGAAATAACCCCTTTGGGGCATTTTAAAGCAGCTCTAGCGCAGTATTTTATTTTATTTGGTAACAATATTTTGTTTCAGAATGTCCACGCCTTGTTGTGGGCCACTCTAGAAGAGTTTTACGCTAGCGCTTGGAACGCTCTTTGGCTTTGGGAAGTTTCGACGAGATGGTGCACTACGATCTTCTAACAGTTGATTTGTATTTTATTTCCGTTATATTGTATGGTAACATGACAATTTTCTAGCTACGCTTAATCATACGCGTTTGCACTCGAAGTTTCTCTTGTTCACAAATTCACAGATCGGCAGACCCTTCGATAGCGGTAAAATTGCTATTCTGACGGCGGTTTGGACTTTACCGGCGTCTTCCTCGCGGAAATCTACCCCATTTAAGTATTTTCATCACTTCATTTGGTTAACTTTCGAGGAGATGGGTGATCTCTTCGCAACCCTATCTTTTTGACGACAGTTTTTTTCAGTTTGCATTGCGAACGTGGCATTAGCTCAAACAGATCGCCAAACTGCTGTTTGGAGGTCTCGGTTAAAACCCGGGATGCCACACAATAGAAGAGTGTTCAACGACACTCGTTTACTTACCTTCTCCTTTTTGAAAGATTCGCAGGTTTTCAGACCCTTCGATAGCGGCAAAACCGCTATTTTCACGACTATTTTGACTTCACGAGCGTTTTCCTCGCGGAAAACTACCCCATGTAAGTATTTTCATCACTTCCTTTGGTTAACTTTTCGAAGAGATGGGTGATCTCTTCGCAACCCTATCTTTTTGACGACAGTTTTTTCAGTTTGCATTGCGAACGTGGCATTAGCTCAAACAGAGCGCCAAACTGCGGTTTGGAGGTCTCGGTTAAAACCCGGGATGCCACACAATAAAGGTGTGATTTCTATCTTCTTTTCACCCTCTTTGTTTGGACGTCCGATCTTTCCTTTTCTTTAGGCTTGGAGTTCTAACCTTTTCGTTCTTGCGTGCTCCATGTAGGAAAATTACGTTTCGAGTTTCCATCATCTATCTCTTCTACAAAGGTATGTTTCTTTTTACAAAAGAATGATCCTTGAACTGTTTGTTAAGGCCCTCAACAACTTGTTAAGGCATTGAACTTTTATTCAGGGCCTGAAGAAAAAGCTCAAGCTGAGGTCTCGGTGAAAACACGGGATGCCACACAATAAAGGTGTGCTTTCGATCTTCTTTTCACCCTCTTTGTTTGGACGTCCGATCTTTCCTTTTCTTTAGGCTTGGAGTTCTAACCTTTTCGTTCTTGTGTGGTCCATGTAGGAAAATTACGTTTCGAGTTTCCATCATCTGTCTCTTCTACAAAGGTATGTTTCTTTTTACCAAAGAATGGCCCCCCTTGCTCATCTGCACCCTCCAGCTCAACCAAAGAATGAGCGGTGGGGGGTGCGCACACGCATAGTGGGTGGGTTGAGCTCGAGGGCGCGCACACGCATAGGGGGTGGGTTGAGCTCGAGGGTGCGCACACGCATAGGGGTGGGT
>LGRX02003103.1:0-11022 GCA_001247695.2 Cymbomonas tetramitiformis | reverse complement strand
TTCTCATCCCCGAAACTGGTTACACTTAGAGTTCTTATGCATTCAGGAACTCTCTCCATAACTCAACTGTACTGAGTACTCCGTACAACGGGCTAGGCACCTCACATCAACATCATTCTGATCGGTCCTACTGTACTCCGTACTGAGTACTCTTGCGTTTTGTACTTAGCCGTTTTTCTTGCTCTTGTGCTTGCCTCCTAGCACAGAACAAGAAGTCAATCGACAGCACCAAAGTAGTCAGCGGTGGTCTCAATCAAGTCCGACCCGAAGGGAGATTTTTACCCATTACTTTTGGCGCTTTTTGGCTTACATATATATGTGTAAGCCACAGTGTATACTACTATAGTGTACACATTTGTCACAACTCTGTAATATACCTCACTTGTGCCAGGGAACAATAGCCCTGCCAAGCCATTCGATTGGCATATTGTATTTATGCGTACTGGGGCAGTGAAATGGCAATGGGCTCGGAAGGGGACTCCTGAGCCATTGACTTCGTACTATGGGGAGCGAAAGCCTGGACTTGATTATAGCTGGCAGCATATTATCGTCCACCCTTCTGGTGCGCTACGCCGCTGGGAGCGTAATAGGGGCGGCGGCTGGTTTCTGGAAGACGCCACTCAATTGAAGGCGCCGGTAGCGCCATTCTCATTACCGATCAGCAGCGTTGGGCACGGGAATCCGACGATTGTGATTGACGATGACGAATATCGTGGAATTCCATACACGGGGCGTAAGCCTGTACACTCAGCGCCTACGAACAGTGACGATTCGGGTACAGGCGCTGTGTCCTGGAGTAAGGAGAAGTTACCAGATTCTGATAACAATGATGACGCGGGTGTCATTGACAGTAAGGAGAAGCTACCAGGTTCGGATGACAACGATGACGCGGGTGTCACACACAGTAAGCATGACATGGACACTGCCAGTCCGAAATGGGAGCCCGCCTCGCCCGAATATGATGACACCGAGGATGACGTCAGCGAGTTCGATGACTTGGTAGCTGACGATGTTGAAGAACAAGCTGAAGCTCGAAAGTTGAAGAGACTGGGACTGCAATTGATCATGGATGATAAGGGTGAAATTATCTGGGTGCCAAAGGGCACCTCCCCGACCTCACCTGTTCAGCCAGAGGATCAGCCTATCACCGAGCAGAAGTCTGAGGCCATATCTGAGGATGCCCCAGCCTCTGTGGCGGAGACTGTTCATGTACCACCGAAGAAACCATCTGGGTCAGATACTGGATTGACTTCAATGGGTGAGAATAAGGCTGGGGTGTCTGAAGAGACGAAGAGGCAACCCAGGAAATATCCGAGATGTTGGACACATGCGTATATAACTCATTTGAAATGCACCTTAAGCAGTGACAGTGATGACGAAGAAGTGCTTGACGTGGCTCCTCGTAGGAAGAAGGCAAAGACCAGCAATAAGGGACAATGAAATCAACTGTCTTGATTAGGATTGTCCAAATGCAGATTCTCTGATTAGGATTTGTATAGGTGGCAGATGGTGATATGCCAGCCGACATGGGACAGATCGATTATAGATATGAAATGCGCGCCTTGAAAGTATAAGACCTGAATTCTGCCCATTTGGAGGCTGTTCTAACTTGAAGTAACTATTTGGAGGAGCTGTTGCTCAACCTGTTAATTTACTAGTCAATCTTTCCTGCCATAAAGATATTGCAATTGCTTGAATTGTAGCCTTGTTCAACTGGTATCAGAACATTGCAATTTTGTACACTGCAAAATTGCCGAAAACGGACCTGTGCCCCAAGATTTGAAGCAGATTAACCTCTGACTGACCCTTGAGCTCCAGCTCGGATACAGTCACGTGCTCAAGAAGTCTTCACTTGGAAGTGGTATTGCTCTGCGCCTTTTTTGCCCCCTGACTTTCACCCTGCATGCAGACAGGCGATTTTCCAAAACTGTTATGCTGCAAAATGGTCAGAAAGTGGGAAAAGAAGCCGCCAGCAACTCAAATTTACCGGGATTAACAGCCAGATTGACCCGAACGGAGAGTGAAAAGTGGACCAGTGGTCAGATTGAGAAAAGAGGACCTCGGAGACAGTTTTAACGTAGACACAAAAATTCCTGACGTTTCTTGATAGTTTTTTTTGTCGTTCGGAACCTGGCCCCGACACCTGGGTCCTCATAGATCGCTACATTTTAAATTGGGATGGCCAACCGGCACGACAGAGCAAAATTAGACAAATTTGAGCCCATCAGACTACATAGGAGGAAACTGGAGCCCAGAAGGATAGTTTTCTATTTTTTTTATATTCTTTGAAGGAAAAAAATAGTCTCCAACACTGGGACCTGGCCAATTAGTCTGGATTGCTTCGGGATGGCCGCCAAGAAATTAGCCAAACTGCCGATCAACACTCAATTTTTGAAATTTGACCACCAAAAACCGCATTGCACTCTGGAAAGCATATTTCTTTGTTCACCACGACTTCCACTGCTACGATGAAATGTTTTTCTGAGTGTTCTGGGGGAATTTGCCCAAATTGGACACATTTGACTTCCTCAACGGTCAGATTTCCACTTTTCAACACTTAATTTCAACATGATGCAAAACGCCAACACTGGACGCTCACCTCCAACGTCGCCTACGTCGACTCCCAGGCGTACAAGGGGACGACAGGCCAGTCAGCGCAGCACGAGAGGTGCTGCAGCCACTGGAACCACTGGCAAGGGGGCGAAGGGCACCTACAAGGCGCCCTCTCCGGGTCAGCCGCCGCAGGCTGCGACAGCAGCAGGTGCGCCAAGCTTCCAGATACCCAAGAAGAAGTCGACCTTGTCAGCTGCTGCTCCTGAGTTTAACAGCATGACTCCTCTGGCTCTGGATTCTGGAACAGCTTGTGTGACACCTCCCCTGGAGGAGGCTGTAACGGTACCTAAACAGCGCCCTAATCCGCCCCTGCGTCATGCAAGAGCGGCGTCACCACGGGTGCTGACTGTTGACACCCCTGGTGCAGGGCGAAACATGAGGGCGACTCCCCAGCGGTATGTCAACTTGACCACCCCTTCCCCTGGCATTCTGCGACTGCCCGGAAGCCGCGACCTGAGCCCTCCAGCTCCGCGCCAGCGAAGCCCGCCTCGGACTCGAGACCGGACCCCGCCACCGCCGCGCTGCAGGAGCCCACCGCGGACGCGCGACACGAGTCCTCCAGCTCCAAGACCGCGAAGCCCTTTGACATCATACAGGACTCCACACACTTGGTCTGGAGCTACGGTGATGACCTCCCCGCACGGCCAGCTGCCCACGCCATTCAGCGAGAACGCGCTTCAGGCTGAGTCCGCGGGAGCAGCCTCTGCGGGACAACCTCTACCTGCTGGCCGACCACCTCGCGACCCGATCGCCGTGCGCGAAATGACCGAGGTCAAAATTGCAGCATGTGAGCAGGACATGCAGAATGAGGCGAATGAGCAGAGACCAGGACTTCGCCAATTTCCCTCCCGCTCCGATGTGGCCAACTGGCGAAAGCGCCAGCAGCAGGGTGAGAATCTCGCCTGGACTCCGCGCCCTAACCAAGGGGGTGTGGGGGCAGCGGGGAGGTCAGAGGACATGCACCAAAGCATTGCTGGCGAACCCATGGCACACTCAATGCATCCAACTCCCTCCTCAACAAGCAACGGGGAGGTGGGGGCAGCGGGGAGGACAGGTGGCTCCGGCTTGACAGGTGGCCCACGCCACATAAGCATAGCATGTTCTGGGCATTCGCTGACATCGCCGCTTACGGAGAAGGTGAACGGTGACTCTCTGACCTCACCGATTACCGATACCGTTACGGAACCTAAGGTGATCGGTGACTCTATGGCAAGGTTATCGGTGACTTTCGAGTCCGAGATAGACAGCGAGGCAACCTCACTGACGCCTTCACTGACTCAGGCGACTACGGAGGCAGCTACGGATACGGATATGCTCGAGTCCCTGTTGAACCGCGAGTCCAGACCTTTGACTACCTCGCTGACCTCAACAACTACGGATATGCCCGAGTCCCTGTTGAACCGCGAGTCCAGACCTTTGACTACCTCGCTGACCTCAACAACTACGGAGCAGCCAGTCAGTACAGTCAGCTCAGTCAGTTACGCCGACCTCGCACTCAGGCGTAGCATTGGACTCGCAGCCTACCAGCCGCCTCCTCTTCCAGTCATCGAACCCCCTTCTCAAGCAGATGTCCTCAGCCGAATTCCAGTCAGAAACTTACCTCTGAACCAAGACTCAGTGAACCAGCTTTCTCGCCGGGAGAGGCGCCATCAGCGATGGGAACAGAATCAGCAGCGACTGGCAGAACAGCGCAGAGCACTCTTCTCTGACCCCGCCTCAGCCAGAACGCCCTCAGATGCCTCTGTCCCAGCACTGAACCATCAGCATCAATCCCTAATGCAGAATCAGATGATGTTAGAAGTATCAGAGTACATGCAAAATCTACATCAGCAAGTGCTCCAACACTATCCCCATCTGACTTCGGTTCTACCAGCGGTGGGCGCTCCACCTATGACGCCATACCAGCCCACCTTAGGATGGGCGAGCGGTTTACCAGGTGCACCGGCGCCAGCAGCTGGATCAGGTCCCTGGCTGGTACCAGCACCGGCTCAACCGGTTCCCGCACCGGCTCAACCGGCTCCAGCACCGGATCAACCGGCTCATCCGGCGCCGGCACAATTTCAGCCAAATCCACTGGCGCCGGTTGATCCACCGGCTGCCGGCTCCTCGCCGTCTGACTCAGCGGATCCTGATCATCCGTCACCAGGAAACTCGCCCCCGCCTTCAGACAATGGTGACCCACGACAAAGGCGTCTAGATGTGTTACTCTGGACTTTAGAAGGAGCCTCCTTCTCCTATTGGTGGGGGTGTTCACGCGCTCACATTGGCCGCAGCTACCTCATTTTGCAGTCGCGGTCGTGTGGATGGCCATGGAGATATTAAGATACCTTTGGGAAGAGGGCGCTGGCTGGGCATGCCGCAATGGTGTGTGCCACAAGGTTTGGGCGCGCACGTCGTGGGTCGTGCGTACCGCCTCGCTCCGGCCATGGTCACATCATCGAGTGCATCTGCATGTGCTGACGGAACTGGCTAGGCACATGCTGCTGCTGGTCGTGGAGGCCTTCCGCGTGACAGGGCTCCACCATGTCCTGCACGGCCTGTGGTACGTGCCGTTGTTGCGGATTGGGCTCGCCATGCTCGCCGTGCACTTCGTACGCATGGTCATCGCTCTGGGGTGCATCCTGATGGCTGTCGCCCACGTTGCGAACCATGGGTTTCCAGGCTCCTGCTTGGTTTACAATGAAAGCGCACTCGCCGCGCTTAGAGAGCGAGTGAACCGCGCGCTGGTAGTGGTACAGCGGATCTCCGCAGCGGGTCCTGCCGCGCTGGCAGCTGTCCCTCGACGCATGCAGAAGCCGCGTTTCGCCGCCCGCCTGCGGCGCTTGCAGCTCACCGCCGCCTACTACCGGGTGGCTCATTACATCTACATGACGTCAGTCTTGGCGTTGGTGATCTACGTGTCTTCAGGAGGGTGCTTGGGTCGTATACAAGGGGGGTGGAAGATGCTGACTTGCATACTGTCCCTTCACCCTCCAGCCAAACCAATGGGGATCAGCAGAATTTTGAAACTTTTGCTGTTGCTTGTAGTTGCTGCTTGGGTGGCCGCTGTGACCCCTGGTGAGTTCCCAAGCGTGCCTTCAGTGGGCTCGTGCTCGACCTCGCCACGCAGGTCTTTCAGGACCACATGGGAGGACCAGAGGTCCTCACGCCAATGGGACACTGGATGGGAGGCCATGGTGGCAGAACAAGATGAGGTGCTTCCACACACAGTGCTGGACACGTTACAGCCAGGGGGCACGACCAGAGTCACCAAGGACGAGGCCGCGTGGCTGGACACCGAGCTCAATGCCACCTTTGGAGGACATCCCGAATTCACTGAGGAGAACTGGGAGGAGATGCGCAACGTGGTGAGGAGATGCAGCTATTGCTTCGCCAACAAACCGCAGGACATCCAAGGCTACCATGGAGGAGCGGCGCATGCGACCTTCGCCATCCCGTTCAAGGACGAGACTAAGGTGGCCTACCCGCGACCAAGGAAGTACAGCCCAGGGGAACAGGAGATCATCAACCTGCACTGCAAGGAGCTGTTGGAGTATGGCTTCATCGAGCCGGCTTCGCAGCACTGCAGACACGCCAGCAACGTGGTGGTCGCAGGGAAGAAGGACCACGACACCGGACAGTGGACCTCGACGAGGTTCTGCGTTGACCTTCGCGCAACCAACAGGTTGTCGCTGAAGGACAACACGCTGCCTCACCGTCCAGAAGAGCTCTACCAGCGCGTGGCCAAAGCCAAGTTCAAGACTACTCTGGACGCGACCAAGGCGTTCCACCAGATCCCTATGACCACCGAGGAGGACAGGGACAAGACAGCGTTCTGGTGGGGCAACCAGCTTTATCGTTACACTTCCATGCCATTTGGAGCAGCTGGAGCGACCGCTGCCTTCATCAGGATCATGGACTACGAGCTGCGTCACCTGCAGCATTGTACGGTGGCGTACGTCGATGACGTGTGCATATACTCTGACACCGCTGAGCAGCACATCAAGGATGTAGAAGCTGTGCTTCGCACCTTGGGGGATGCAGGGATTCGCCTGCATTCGGGCAAGTCGACCTTCGGGTCAGCCACCGTGGACTTCTTGGGCTACCGCATTGGTCACAACACCATTGGTGCGCAGGACATCAAGTGCAAGGCCATCCAAGAGCTGCCCAAGCCCCAGGACAAGACTGGGGTACGCTCCATCCTTGGACTCATGAACTACTACAAGGGCTTGGTGGGGGAGCCCATGGGACCCAACTACTCAGAGATGGCACGACCACTGAACGACCTGCTCAGAAAGGATGTGTTGGATATCAAGGAAGCGTGGGGGAAGGAGCAGGACCAGGCATTGCAGGCCCTGAAGGACGCATTATGTTCGGGGAGATGTCTGAAGCCCATCGATTATAGCAAGCCCATTTTCCTCTACACGGACTGGAGCAACCATGGCATTGGTGCAGTGCTGGGACAGAAGGACGAGGACGGCGTAGAACACATCTGCGTGGTGATCAGTCGCTCGCTGTCAAAGACTGAGAGGCAGTACGCGAGTTTCCAGGGTGAGATGCTGGCTGTGGTGTGGGCGATCCGCACGTTACGTCAGTACTTGCACGGGGTCCACTTCACGCTGGTAACCGACCGCTCACCGCTCACAACTCTCATGGAGAAGGGAGACCTGCAGGGCCAACATCTACGCTGGGCGATTAGCCTTCAGGAGTTTGAGTTCACGGTCCAGTACCGACCAGGTCCGAAGAATGAGAACGCAGATGTGCCATCCAGGTACCCGCTGCCCAGCACCGCAGACGAGACCGGCGCTCGCCTGGATCGAGAAGGGGACCAAGCAAGGGAAGCGGGGCATGCCGAGAGGTTAACGCGCTGCTTCGCAGACACCATCTGCTTGGTAGTGACCAGGGAGCCACCACTTGGTCCAGAAGTGAGCCCAGAGGCACAGGCAGCCAACTATTGTGAGAACATGGTCAGGGAGCAGCTGGGGACCAGCGCTGTCCATCGACTGTTCGACGTGCACTACCAAGAGGAGTTGGAGTGCAACAAAGGGGTCATGTTCGACACTGACCACCCAGAGGTGGCTAGATGCTCGGGCAGGCTGACACGAGTCGCCTGGGATGCCCTCAGCCAGGTCCGTCCAATCAAGGGCATGCATTCTGGAGGATCCCCAGCAGTATACGGCGACGAGACCATGGAGGGCGGCAAGCTCAAAGTGCCAAAGAAGATCGACACGAGAGTGATTGACGAGAGCTTCTTCCGGGAGGCCAGAGATGAAGGCGTGGTCTGTTACGAGCCTTGTGGGGGCTTGTGTGCTGGGCTAGAGATGCTCTTGCGCTGTGGAGTCAAGGTCAACAAGTACCTCTACCAGGACATCTCGAAGTCCAGCCAGGCGGTAGCCAGGGCTAGGTGCATGGCGCTCAGTCGCCGTCATCCTGACCTGTTTCATGCTGATGCAGCTCACTTGGAGCAACTGCCCAGCGACATCGAAGACACCAGCCTCACTGACCTCGTGCACGCAGGAGCATTGAGCGGAGAACAGTGGGTCATGGTGTGTGGATACCCATGCCAGGACCTGTCACCAGCTGGCAAACTTGCTGGTTTGGAGGGCAAGCATAGCAGGCTATTCTACCAGGCAGTGCGAGTGCTCTCGACGCTGCAACAGCTGCAGCCTCAGCGACCGCCAGCATATGTGCTAGAGAACGTTTCCCCGTTGTCACACCGGGAGAACTCGAAGATCAGGAAGGACGTGTTTCCCATCATCAATAGGGTGGTGGGCCAGCCAGTATCCTTCGACGCGGCGCGCGCGGGATCGTATGCGCATCGTCTACGAGCATATTGGAGCAATCTGTTTCAGAACCAGCAGTTCAATATGGTGATGGAGGGGGTGGACAGACCACCAGACAGATACGTGCGCGATATTTTGCAGCCAAGCTGGAAGCCACGAAGAGTAGTCACTGGAGACAGGAAGCCTCACCACACCGCCAACGTTGTGGGGGAGCCCATGAGAGTGCTGCCAACCATCCTGGCAACGCAGAACTCTCGTGCCTTTCGCGCACCTCGCGCAGGCACGGTAGTGAGGAAGGAGGAGGATGAAGAAGTAGGGGAGACCAGAGAGGTCAACCTGGACGAGAAAGCTGTGGCCATGGGTTACAGCGCGAGCGAGCTGCGCATGGCGCACGGCATGAAGGACGAAGAGTTGACAGGAGTGCTTGGCCTAGCCATGGACCGAAGAGCAATGGAGCTGTTGTATGCGATCGCCGAGGTCAGCACGACCAAGTTGCCGAGGAGTAAGGAGAGTGAGGAGGAAGGGCATGGCGCACTAGCCTCCATCCCCATCGCGAAGTCCACCCAGATGGCTACCATCACCGAGGACACCTCTGAGCCAGTGCGAGCGCAGCTAGCTGAGTGGATTACCAGTTCCAACAACTACACTAAGCAAGTTGCGCGACGCCTCAGCCATCAGGACTGGGAAGATCGGCTGCAACACATGTGCAGTCAGGGGCAAAAAGGCACGCAGGGACTCGGCACCGACGACGCCGTCCCACGTCGCAGGAAGTGGAAGCTGGACTCCATGAAGCTCGCGGGCTACGAGGCGCGTCATCGTCAGGCCTTTTCAAGACCCGGAGACAAGCCAGCAGAGGTAAGCTCAGCTCCAGAATGGGCACCAGTGGTGAAGGAGAAGGAGATGAGGCTGCCTAGGCTGCCCGACACTACGAGAATGGCCGCCATGCTGGCCAGCGTGACACACCAGGAGTCGCTGCGAGAGAGGTGCCCTGACATACACCAGGACGAGCTGTGCCTCGCTTGGATAAAGACCGGAGGAAGAGTGGAGGTACCCAAAGAGGAGTACCACAGAGTGAGGAAGAGAGCAGCACGTCACCACTGGGACGATCTCTTGGGCGAGCTGTACATGATCACCGTCAGTGGTAAGGAGCTGCTGGTACCCAAGCCCAGCGACAGAATTCAGCTGGTGCGTGAGCACCATGAGAGGACTAGCCATTGGGGCATCCGGCGGACGCTGAACTTATTGTGGCAACGCCATTACTGGGCGGGTATGAAACAGGATGTACAAGCGGTGGTCACGCAGTGTCAGACTTGCCAGAGGGTGAAGACGCACTACGCACGGGAGGAGGCGATGCTCACGCCGCTGGAAATCAAGTCCTTCATGTACCGCTGGTCCTTGGACCTAGCTTGGCCGACGAAGCGCATCACGAAGGCTCAGAACCAACGAGTCTTGGTCATGATCGAGCACTATACGCGGTTCGTCGTGTGCGTCCCAATTCCTGACAAGGAGGCCACCACCATCGCCAGCGCGTTCCGCAATCACGTTCTATCCGTGTTTGGAGCGCCAGCGGAATGCCTTGCAGATGGGGGCTCGGAGTTCGAGGGTGAGTTCGCCGCCCTGTGCAGACAGTGTCTTATCGATCGGAGAGTAACCTCACCGAGCTCACCAGAGGGCAATGGTTTGACTGAAAGGGTGGTGCGCACCCTCAAGTTCTGCTTCAAGAAGATGGCCCTCGACAAGGGCCTGGACTTCGAGTGGGACGAGATGCTCTGGTCGCTCGTACTCAGTTATAACGCAGCCAAGCAGCAGTCGACTGGCGTGGCGCCGTTCACACTGTTGTTTGCTCAGGAAGCCACCGTGCCACCGGATCTTCGTGCACGACCCGAGTTGGACTTTGAGAAGCAGGAGGAGAAGACGCTGGCTGAGGACTTGTTGCAGCGAGCAGCCATCGTGAAGAAGCTCATGGTGCATGCAGGTTGCAATCTGGAGATCGCTCAGCACCGCGACACCTTGCGATACGAGCACAGAAGGAGTGGCAGCTACGAGCCGAAGCCTCACCAGTTCAAGGCAGGCGACTTCGTGTACATACGACAGCAGCCGCGCTCTGGCATGGAAGTGGCCACCAAGCCAGCTATTTTGAAGATAGTCAAAGTGCAGAGAGACGGAGTGGTAGTGTTGGAGGACAGTACGAAGTTGCGAGAGAAGAGCACGGTGCAGAGCATCGCACCGTGTCATCTGCAGGTGAAAGACCAGTACGACTGCAGCGCAGCTATCCCCAGCAAACATCACGCGTGCGAGAAGTGCAGGAGGACAGATGGGGAGGCGGCCATGCTGTTGTATGTGCGACACCTGTAATCGTGGCTTTCACACGTGGTGTCTGGAGCCGGCGCTGGATGGAGTGCCTGAAGGAGACTGGCAATGTCCCAAATGCTTGGGCGTGGCCGTGGTGGCAGCTGCCGCCGAAGTGAGCACGTCTATCGTGGAGAAGATGGCTGCCATGGAGCTGCAGCTGAGAGAGAAACTGGGCACCGATGTGGTGTTGCTGCCCGCAGACGTGGGTCCGCATCGTGCTGTGAAGCCGGGACGCGGACACCCGTGGCAGGCACTCACATCGCGACAGATGCTCAAGAGAGAAGGGAGCATGGGG
>LGRX02003102.1:0-14367 GCA_001247695.2 Cymbomonas tetramitiformis | reverse complement strand
CTAAAATAAGTCTATACAGTAAAACAAACCAGTTTGATAAAAAGAAAATAAAAGAAAAATAAAATAAACCGCCACTCTAAGTGGGATAGGATTTTACCTAAAGGGAATCCGGCCCTGTTCGCCTAACTATTACCCAGCAGTTCAATCGCAATAATGGTTCCACAGCGAGCTGGTTCAGGCACAAAGGATTGCAGAATAACCGTGTCCTCCCCACTGAATCTCAGATTTAGACTGAGGAACTCTAGGTTCTACCTACAGTGAAGGCAAGGAGCGATGCTGCTGTCCTAGGCATTCAGGTTTATTTGTGAAGAACAGATGCAGTTTGATGCCTTACACGATTCTTATCAAAATCTAAAATCGCGTGACTGTGCAAGAAATACTAACTAGCAAATTGTGCCGACAGGACAATTGAAAGCAAGTTTATTATTCAAGTGCAAACTAGTCTAGCAAAATCATAATTGCATACTAGTCGAGCAACTTGTCACGAGGCATATACCTGTGTTGACTGTGCAAGGCCATCCCTCATCGATTCGTTGAACGAGTGAAAAGCCCCCTGCCGTCACTATCCCGACACACACCCGACTCTCTTAATTAAAAGAAAGACTAAACCAAGTGCGATGCAATAAAAAACTCAAACAAGGACAAGAGCGTACCTTAAATTGGCTGGGTTAGGTTTCACCCCAGGGCGTGCCGAAGGCTAACGCACTCCCAGCCTCATTTGAGCGATCTGTCTATCTAAAACAAAGTTCGCATCGTCGGACCTTAAAAGCTACAAGCACCTATATCACTATACTACTTATGCAAGTGCAAATCGCGCTACAAGTTGCAAAGTTCAAAGGAAACAGTGCTCTGAGGATGATGCCACCACACTTGCGAGCAAAAGAGCGCCAAAGGTAGTGCCACACTATTCGTCGAGATACGTACCACCTCTGGGTTATTTTGAATGTTACTTTGCTGCGAGATGACACCCCACGCTTGGCAGTCTTGACATTCCTGTACCCGGCGGTACCACCAGGCGGCAATTAGCACAACAGTCGCAATGACTGCAAAAGACATGCTACGGAAAGCATGGACACATACCTTAGATTCCCAGTGTTTCCACACCACCAGAGCCCAAAAGCAATTGGGGTGGTAACTGGGATCGGCGCGTCGGATATTTATATCCCGCCTCCTCGCCAAGAGCCATGGGGCGGTTGTTATGCAATTTTGAGTTGCGACACTGGAACCTAGGCTGGGCCTTTTAAGAAGCTAAAAAGGCCCAGTTTTTCATAATCCAGTAAAAACATGCAAACAGGCACACACACCTGTAAAATTCTATCGAAGCATTCAATTCGAAAGCGCATTTTTCGAACTAGCTAGCCTAAAGGCAGAGAACGCACACAAAACAAGTACTTAAAAATCACTTAAACATCACGTAACGTGGGAGCTCCTAGCCCCACATCAAATGTCGAGCGTCCCTATACCAACTCACCTGCCCTTCAGGATATCACAATGAATCAAAGTGCGCAGGTAGATGCACCTTTCCGATCATGCTAAAAGGTTGTGAGCGCACCTGGCGGGAATGATGTCCGCTCATTCCGTGGGTGACCAACGGCCATGGACCATTTTCAAACGTGCTCATGGACTTCAAATTGCGAACACTGTAAGTGAATTACGAAAGGAAAATAGGTGCGCAGGCAGGATCTACTCTCAAAATTTCGTTCGAAAATTATGGGGTAAATCATAGTTTTGGGCAAGCGACAAAGTGCGTGGGTGTGTGGGTTACGTAAACACCAAACGCATCTTGCTTGCGGCGACCACGCAATGACCAACCACCTGCGGAAAATATACGGTACGCGAAAATATCAGAAACTATTTTATACTAGCAACACAATACAATCAAATTATTTAGGCTGATCTAATCAGAGTTTGCAGTGTGGTTTTCGGCTCCGTGCTTTCAAACTTCGGAGACGCCCGTAAGACTAAATGGGAAGTCAAGAGCTCACGATACTCAAGGTGAGGTCATGGTCATCGCCAGTGACATTTCTGCTGATGTCATCGATTACTGGAACGCGAAGAAACGGTGCAGTGCGTTCGGGATTTCCGATGACGGTTACGATCCAAAGCGAAACGAGAACGCGGATCGCGGATCATCACCATCGTTATGAGCACGCTCTCAGGCGATTCAGGAACGGGGATCGTGACGTGTCGTCTTTGTTACACGAGCGCTCCGCAACGGGGGGGAACGGGGAACAGTCGATTACGCATTCAGAACTGAACGCCGAATTCCAGATGTAGACCAGCTGATGTTCCCTAACTGGCTTCACGTGGATCAGAAGCTGCAGCATGGCGAGGAGACGGACCGCTGGATACTCGACGGCAGCTACATGACGCACATACTGTCCTCTGCCAGCAAGCACAACGTCGTCATGCCTAGACCGAGAGGCATTTCAAGGCTCGACTTCACCCCGATCCAGAAGCTGCAGGACAAGGTCCAGACATTGCTCAAGTACCCCAGTGGTGAGGTCACTGGGACCCTCATGTGGGATCTGAAGGAGAACGCCTTCTGTGTCCAGCCGAGCACAGCCACGCAGTACCTCGACTTGATGGGCTGTACGTTGGAGCACGCGTTCGTGTGCAATGGCGAGGAGTTGCTGCAAGAGCTCCAGCTCCCTCACTGGTACGAAGGCACTGGTGTCTGGCAGTACCAGTTGCTCAGGTATCTCTGCCCAGTGGACGTGGAGTCCCTCTCGAAAGGCATATTCCAGCAGTATGTTCGACACGGCCAAGAAGGACCACCCTTGGAGCTCGTCTCTCTGGATTCCAACGCCAAGTACTACCCGGTGGAAGATGGTCTTGGTGGGCACGGTAGAGTGTTCTCCGAGAATGCAGCCGCCCAGGAGTACATACAATTGGGAGAGATGAGAAGGATGCTCAAGTCGGTCAACACCGAGCAGCAGGGATACGATGCGATTGAAGCAGGTGCAAAACGCAGGCCACCGCCACCCGGCAATATGGTTAACACCAGGCTCACAAAGCGAGCCCTGACGCAGCCACCTGCGCCTACCGCTGGGGCGGGACCGTCTCAGGCCGCCGCTGGGCCGTCTCAGGCCGCCGCTGGGCCGTCTCGTGCCAGGCCCGCCAGCAGGCCCGCGCTGGCGCGAACGAGGTCGCCGCCGCGCAGAGGCTACTCACCGACGCCATCGCCACCATCCCACGACGGTGGGCTAGCGGGCAATTCTCGTGCGTTGTCACCTTCACTCATTTGCGCCACAGCAGCTGGACCCTTGAGTCCTGCTGGCTCTCCTCGTGGAGGGTCGCCGCCTGCATCGCCTGCTCTGACTAACATTGGCTCGTGGGCGAACTCAATCCATGTCCCGCGTGGGTCTCAACCACGTTCCCCGCGAGACGTGTCCTCTGCACCTCCGGGTCCACCACGGGCGCAGCGTCTGTCTCCGTCCCCCGCGAGGGCACCTCCGTCTCCATCGGGGTCAGATTGGGGTGCCGTGCAACAAGCCACACGCTTATCCGACACCTCAGTGCACAAGTTTCTGTCCGTGGAGGAGGTGAGGGCCTTGAGGAATCTCCGCAACCTCACCGTCTTCATGGTGAAGTTTGGCGTGACGTTCACAGATCGCTGTCAAGACCGCCATATCGTGTATGAGCTTGGCGTGTGCAACAGTGAACGAGGTCTTCGACTTCGGAAGCATCCAGGCATCTCCAACAAGGTCGCCAGGAAGCACGAAAAGACTATTCATTGCGGAAATCAGGGCTGGCGCCTCCCTCTTGGGGGACAGACGACGTCTTCCAACCTGCTGGAGGCGATCACGTCGGCCTATGCCGATCTGTCGAACTTTGGTTCGGGGCAGACGCACGAGGGAGGCCATGCGAGGAACATCGAGAGGTCACTATGCTCCTACGTGGGGCTGGAGTCAATGTACGTGCTTCGCTGCATGGAGCACCCGAGTGCCAAGCCGGTCCATTACATTTTCATGGAGGATCAGCGGTGTTTGTCTTGGCGCGCTCACTTCACGAACGATTACCTCATGCGAGACGACCGGAAGTTCACGCACTTGCAGTGGGGAACCAAGGTCACGGCCGCGCCGTGGGTGCTGCCGGCGCTGGAATCCCTTGAGGCACGTCGTCTCCCACCGGATGAGCCGCCCGCCCTTCAGGCTCGAGTGACCGAGAGGCCTGAGCACATGGACGAGATGCGGACGAGGAATGTGTACGAGGTCCGCGACCCCCCTGCGTCTCAGCAGCGCCACCCTTCTGGCGGTGTGGCTGAACGTCGACAGGGCGCTGGCAGTGCTGCACGCGCATCTGCTCCTTCCACTGGGCGCCACGGGGCTTCATCCCATGTCGTTTCCGCGCCGAGAGCGTCCCGAATTCCGGCCGGCCTCACCTTGCAGTGCCCGCCTTCTCCGGCGCGTTCAGTGTGCACAGATGAGACGCAGGAGTTCGAGCACCACACACAGCAGCGACGAGAAACGCAGAGGCGGCAGCCGCGTTTTCAACAGGGCTCCCCGGGCACAGCGGGCGGGCAGCCCTGACGCACGACCGACGTTGTGGCCGTGGGCTGCCGGCACAGGCAGTCCGCATGAGGCCAGGTGTGCTGCGGGCGTTCATCTCGCTTGCAAGCAGTGCAGTGGTTTGGTGGTGGCTGGGGCGTGGTCCCATTCCTATGGTCGCCGTTTGGGCGGCATTTGAGACAATGGCGTGGTATCTGTCATGGTGCCCTTTTCAGATCTGGTGGGAGCGCTGCGTGGCTTCGCTTTCACACCGGCTGCCGTTGAACACACTATTCGATGAAAATGATATTCTCATGTGAAAATGATATTGCCTTATTTACCTCATGATAGGCTTAAAAAGCCGCATTTTAACAGTCAAGAACATGCAAGTGCAGGTTGTGCATTAGATTTAATGGTTTTTATGGTACAAAATTGAGGTCAAATGCACTTTTCGAAATCTAGGAGGAGTGAAAACACACAGAACTTTTGACTCAGAATCTATATACACGTTATACACATATTATTTACATGTTTTTTTTTCGTCTTGCTTTACGCGTCCACTTCAGGTGCTACCGCTACCGCTACGCAATTATCAAAAGCTTCGTCTTCATCGGAATCATCCGATTCATTCAAGTCACCTAGGTCCTTGCGCGTGCGTTTGGATTGTTGTGCAAGCAAAGCGACGACTATCTGCGCGTATTGCTCGTTCGGTATACTCCGTTCGGGGTCATTCGCATCCACATTCCATGCCAGCACTATTTCATTCTTATCGAAAGTCTCGGTAGACGGTCGGTGCCCCGGTGGCGCTGCGAAAGCTCCTGGGTGACTCGCAAGCTGCTTGCCGAGGTGCTTCTTCTTGGTGTCGGTGTGCTTTTTGGGTTGGAAATAGCGATATAGCAGCTGTTGAGTTGACGGATAGCGCGCCTCCACCTTCACCAAGTACAACGGATCCGACCATTCGCTTCGCTTCAGTTGTACGCGGAACGCGAACTTGTCGTTTTCAGATTCCACCGCGAGAGCCACTGCAAAGCTGCCGACTGTCATCTGGCCGTAGGTGACCTCCCACTGGGCGTTGTCCACGTACTGCTCTGCTCGCTTTTGGGCTCGACCTTGGTGTTTCCGTTTACCGTTGTACACTTCTATCGGCGCTCGATCAATTCGGCGTTGGATGCGCACCGGTATAGCGGGGACGGCGGCAGCCTCGGCAGCTTCTATCGCCAACGCGGGCGCCTCTATCAGTCGAACCAAGGTGGTATTGCGCTCGATGGCGATTTTCTCGGGATGCTGGAAGGGTATCGCGGGCGCTTGACATTCTCCACCAGCAGTTAGGTGGCGCTGTTTCTCGATGACATCCTCGCGCCAAAACTTTTCGTGCACCTCCGTGAGCTTTGTGCCCAAAATGTCCTTCAACGCCTGTAAGGTATGCTCAAGCTTTTCGATGCCTTCTTCGGTAAAAGGAATCGGCTTGATGTATCCAGGCCCCGTGACAGGGGGTGTAGAAACAAGCTTTGGCAATGGAGTCTCGGGTAACCATTTGGGTGAAATGGAATACTGTTTGTACTGCATGCCCACTTCGCCGTGCTCGTTCTTCTTGAACTTGAAAGCCTGCTGTGCCAAAATATTGTGGCAATCGAAGACGTGACCATCAAACCAAGAGCTGAAGTCGAAGATCTTCTCGGTGTGCTCGCATATTACACCATCCGTAAAGCATTCTTGTGCGACC
Organism: Cymbomonas tetramitiformis; assembly: GCA_001247695.2. Lineage (NCBI taxonomy): Eukaryota > Viridiplantae > Chlorophyta > Pyramimonadophyceae > Pyramimonadales > Pyramimonadaceae > Cymbomonas > Cymbomonas tetramitiformis. Next base: position 8,154 of record LGRX02003102.1, on the reverse strand, counting down.
TCTATCATCTCGTCGAGCGTCCAAGCTTGCTTGCGTCGTAGACGCACGGAGAAGCGTGAAAACATCGGTCAATGTTCTCGTGCGTATGTCCCACCAACAGAAAGTTGAGTTTCACCTTGCGAAAGACGTCCGTGTGCACCAGCCAAGCTGCGTATGCCAACATCAACTTGCTCTTGTTGGTGCTCACATTGTCAAGCTGTACATACAATACTTCCGGCATCGGGTATGAATTTTCCCCGTCCCCGTTGCGTCGATGCTCTTGAATGCGGAGGATATCCCGGTGCAAAACGTTGACAAGGAAGTTCGCATCGTCCTTGAAGTTGGCGTAGTTGAAATCCATGAAGCGGCCCACGTTCTCGATCATGCTCCCCATGTTGTGCACGTCAAGGAAGTCCTTAGAGTCCAGATGTTTAGGGATACGTCGAAAGTGTGGCAGTCGGGTGGTCCACTGCGTCATGCCATCGATGATCACCGAGGCATACTTATGCCAAGTTTTGTTCATGGTAATGCTCTTGGTCATATTCGCTTTACGACCATGTTTGTAGAACTTCTGGCGCTCCGCTCGTGCGATTGCATGATGTTTGTTGAGAGGCCCGTTGTATTGCGCTGTGCAAGATACACAAATTTGGGTCAGTGAACAAATTACATAAGCATATAAACACATCACAAAGCTATTCATGAATATTCACCTTTTTGAGATTTGGTTAAGCCTTCCTTCAATAACTTGAAGGACGCGCAAACATCGCACTGAGAAAATCGGTTCGTCGATGGAATCTTGAGCCACTTCCTGCAATCTTCGTCAAATATTTTGTAGAAGTAACTGAGAGAGCATTTTTCCTCTCCTCATTCTCTTGCAAGCCCTCGTTGTACTCGTCCCACAGCTCTTCGATGGTCAATCCATCCGAAAGATGAATCGGTTCTTTGTCAGGTTGGTGTTGTCCGTATTCGTCGGCGTATTTCTTGAGCCAGGCGACGACCGACTCGCGTTTCAGAGAAATCTTGCGGTTGTCCTCCTCGTACGTCAATCCATGAACAAACGTGTGTCGGCCCTCGAGCACGCGTGTCCGACAGTCGTGAAGATACCCGTAGCTGATGCCGTAAGCCATATAGTAGAACTTAAAGCACACCTGTTACAAAAAAAAAACCGTCACTCAAAAATTAATAACACATTATCTAGAAAATGCATAAGGGTTTTGGTAGGTCATGCCAATTTAAGACGCTTGGGAGACACCCCCAACACTGCACGTCTGCAGGCGGGACGGCCGTCGCATGCTCGTCAGCACTCTCCAAACCACGCCTTAAATCTGCGCAACCTAGACCCTCAGTGGGAATCGAACCCACGAGTGCGAGGTTCATAGCCTAGCGCCGTACCAACTCGACCAACGCGTCGCGAATGTACTTTAAGAAATTTATTTAGAAATTTATGATACAATATTCCACATTCCTGTGATGACATTACACAATCTATCACAAGGTCCAAGAAAAATTTCGCTTTGGCCAGAGGCCGTTCATTAGCTAATGAACGGTTCCCGTAGCCAAAGTGTCTAATTGTGAGTCGCGCTTTGGCCAGAGGCCGTTCATTAGCTAATGAACGGTTCCCGTAGCCAAAGTGTCTAATTGTGAGTCGCGCTTTGGCCAGAGGCCGTTCATTAGCTAATGAACGGTTCCCGCAGCCAAAGTGTCTAATTGTGAGTCGCGCTTTGGCCAGAGGCCGTTCATTAGCTAATGAACGGTTCCCGTAGCCAAAGTGTCTAATTGTGAGTCGCGCTTTGGCCAGAGGCCGTTCATTAGCTAATGAACGGTTCCCGTAGCCAAAGTGTCTAATTGTGAGTCGCGCTTTGGCCAGAGGCCGTTCATTAGCTAATGAACGGTTCCCGCAGCCAAAGTGTCTAATTGTGAGTCGCGCTTTGGCCAGAGGCCGTTCATTAGCTAATGAACGGTTCCCGTAGCCAAAGTGTCTAATTGTGAGTCGCGCTTTGGCCAGAGGCCGTTCATTAGCTAATGAACGAGTTCAAAAAAAACATACCTGCTTCTTGCCCAAAAAGTATTTGAAGTCGAACTTGTCCTCAGATCGAAAGCTGTTTTTTAGCAAGTCTTTGATGAAGTATTCCTTTCTATCTTTTTGCGACATACTGAAAATATTTTCGCGAAAAGACTGAATATCTGCGGATGAGAAAGATAGACAGCAGTGCGACTTGCAATTGCACTTAATTGTTTCTGCCATTGATATACTGTCAGCCTGCAAACGTCGCTGCTTAATACTAATTACGCCCGTATATTGTTTCTTGCGTATGTCGGATTCGTACGGTTTGCGCACGACAATCTGCTTGTTTACTTCACCATTTAAACAAACAAGAGGGTCTTCATTCCTCAAGTCCAAACTTGTCTCTGAAAATTCTGTATCAAGTCTGCTTTTTATCTCTTGTAAGTCAATTTCGCGCAAAGCGCGTGACCCGGAAACGCGTGAAGAATTAGAGCTAACTTCCGATCTACACGTCAAAGGCGCGTTCCAAAGAACCAATTGCGTATTCGCGCTTGGGGCTGTGCTTGGAATTGGCTCATGATTGAAAAAGTCAGCCCCTATTTCCATGGAATCTTCAATAACTATTCCCGGGCACGGTTTGCAGATAATCTCGCAACCTTCATCGAAAGGAATAGAAAACATATTTTCGTCAAAATTAGCCGTCATTAGCTTATGAAGCCGTTTTTTACGTTCTAAAAATGATATAGACTTGCGAGTCAACCAAGAATTTCTATCTTACTGAATCGATCGATCCTCGATTTCAGCGCAAATGACACCAGGATATCTTAAAATCATATCCTTGATCTGAACAGACCGAATCAAAAAGCGACAGCGCATGTCATTTTTGATTAAAATTGACATCGATATTCGACATGTCATTTTTAGCCGCCAGAAATGACTTTTATTATTGTGCTAAAGTTACATCACTTTTTCAAAGTTCTTTCACACACACCCCTTTCACAGTTGACAGCCAATTTCTCTCATTTCGCAATGGCGACACTCGAAACATTTCAAGCACTGAGGGCTCAACATATTTTCCAGCTCTATCTTGGTAACAAGTGGAGCATTGTTAGAACCCTTGAAGCCGACGATCCTTCGGACAGTCTGCAATTACTGATTCACTCTGAGGACCCTTCCGAGCAAAATGAAGAAATAATTTTTAGTTTTCCTAAATTTACCTCTTCGACTGTAACCGGGGGTAGCCTCGTTCCTGAGAAACGCGTAGCGTACAGTATCATTGAGAACGAGACTCCAATTCTGTATTTCGTCGCGTACAAAAACAGAAAGCTTACTGTGATCGAATTAGACAGCGCAAACTTTGAGGAAGCCTTGAGCCTTCCAAAGCACACAAATCGGCTTTTGGCTTTTCAAAGTTTGAAAACTAGAGCAGCAGACGAAAATAAAAGCAAAGAATTCTATCTAGCGAGCTATGTAAACCAGGCGTGGAAAGCGTCGATTACAGCTCCTTTCTGGCAAAGCAGGAGACCAGCGGCAGTGATCGATGACCTCGGACTTGCTGGCGAGGTACCATTTGTAGAGGCTTCGGTACGTCCCTTTCATGCCCTGCGCCTGGACCGGGGCGGAAGGCGTTCATTAGCTAATGAACGCTTTCGGCCCCGAAACGCGCGCCCTGCACCTAAACTGGGGCGGAAAGCGTTCATTAGCTAATGAACGCTTTCGGCCCCGAAACGCGCGCCCTGAGCCCTGACCGGGGCGGAAAGCGTTCATTAGCTAATGAACGCTTTCGGCCTCGAAACGCGCGCCCTGCGCCCTGACCGGGGCGGAAAGCGTTCATTAGCTAATGAACGCTTTCGGCCCCGAAACGCGCGCCCTGCGCCTGGACCGGGGCGGAAAGTGTTCATTAGCTAATGAACGCTTTCGGCCCCGAAACGCGCGCCCTGCGCCTGGACCGGGGCGGAAAGCGTTCATTAGCTAATGAACGCCTTCCGCCTCGAACCGCGCGCCCTGAGCCCTGACCGGGGCGGAAGGCGTTCATTAGCTAATGAACGCCTTCCGCCTCGAACCGCGCGCCCTGAGCCCTGACCGGGGCGGAAGGCTTTCATTAGCTAATGAACAGTTTCGTCTTGTCCCAGGCTGCCAGGAGAACGGATGTGCAGCGTGCTGCCGAACGCGCCCTTCAAGGACCTAGTGGCTCCAGAGCTTTTACTGGAGCGGGCGCCAATGTGGATATGTCTCAAGTGGCCACCCCATCTGAGGCAAGGAAGGCAGCCGAGGTGGCTGCACATGGGTGGCACGCTAAGCTAAAAGTGGAGCATGCAGCAAAGATGGATTTTGAGGAGAAAGCAAAGCTGTGCAGGCAAATCGAGATGGAGCACCGGTGGCCGAACCCGATGTCGACCGACGAGGCGGCGGAGCAAGGGAGTGTGTTTCGTCTCCCCATTGGATGCCTGTACCACGCGACGGGGTACGAGGCCTGCCGGGATCAAGAGAGAGGCTGGGTGAACGAGATCAAGAACAGCAGGAAGGAGAACCCGTGGGCCCCTTTCAATGCGGGTCTTGTTGCGATCGACGATGTCAAAACCCGTGCCGAATTCTCCATAAAAAAAGCTCTCGCGGGAAAATACAGAGGCAAGGTTTTTGGGCACCAGCACTGTTATCAAGCCACCGACGAGTGTCACGAGGAAATCCCGTTGGAGATAGCTTTCCAGTTCTTCGAGAGCAAGATCTGCATCGGTCTCACGCCTGACATGATTCGGTTCTTAGGCGAGATGCAGAACCAAATCGACCAGAAGACGAAAGGCAAAGACCACACTCAGTTCATGCAAGGGCTTCGTTCGACCCTTTTCGAAAAGAATGGGGTCGTGTACAAGGTTTACCGAGATGCGTTGATCTCCGAGTTCGTCGCCGGTGTCCCCGAGGACACCGAAGAGGGTACCTCTTATCAACCTGGGTATTACGAGGTCGGAGGGCTGGTGCAAAAAATGGCGGAGTTCGAATCAGAGCATGGATTTGCAGTCCCGGATATCGAGAAATATCCCAAGGGATTCCAGTACATCGAGGATGTGGAGACGTCTGAGCGCGAGGGAGACCTTGAGACCCTCCCTGAGGCAGACGTGACGGTGAAGACGCTGGAGGATGACATCAACGCTCACCTCGATCGGGTCACAAGTTGGTACCCCGCAATGTCTCACTTGAACCAGTCGATGGAGACGCATGTGAAGGAAGTAGCGATGTCCAAGCATTCTGTGTTCGGCGGCGTGCAAATCAACCACTACTTCATGCACTGGACAATTGCCAATTTCCGGCCGCAGCCGTGGGACCTCTGCGTTAAGATCATGGAGGCTTACAGAAGGTTTGACCTGAAGGGCATGAAAAACCCTTTGGCTTCGAAGACCAAAAAGCGCAAGGCCTCATCTTCGCCCGCTAAGGGACCCGCCAAGAAAGCTCGCAAAAAAGGCACCTCCAACCGACAGGTAAATTACTTTTTACTTTTGCTTCAAACAGTGTTTACCCCCCCAAAGCATCCTTTTCTATATTTTAAGACATTCTAAAAATGTTTTTTTTTACTTGCAGATGGAAGACGAGGTGCAACGAGGAGGCGGGGACCACGGAGCGGGCTCGTCTAAAGGGGCAGGCATTTTGGTGGAAGAAGCACAGTTTCTCCACAATGCCAAATCCATGGGTATGGCGTTCTGGATTAACTTGGGCGGCTTGGCGGGAGAGGCGGAGTTCGACAAGGTGGACACGTATCTGCGCCTGATTATTCAGAAGGAGTTGTCAGTAAAAGAGGGGGGCCTGATGATAAGCCAGTTCAAGAAGGAACGCATGGTGCAGAAGCACTTGGTGTCCGCGGCGGGATTGCAAACTTGGGACGCATTCAAGGCCGAGTTCACCCCCTACTGGAGCTCCCAAGAGAAAATCGAGTCGTTGATCGGCTGCTTACCTTCAACTCAGGGGGGAGCGCGCCGGGGGGGGTCTGGGGAAGTTCCGCACGCGATCTTGAATTACGTCGAGAACGCGCGGGCGAATCTCCAAGAAGCGCAGGCGCCACGCGCGGGGCACATCCTAGGCTTGCAACAGGTCGAGGTGAAAGTCGACATCAAACTCTATCGGGAGGCGCGGACCGAGGGGCCGGAGCTTAAGGTTCCAGGAGAGGCAGGCCTTGAGGAGGACGAGCCCACACATGAGACGAACGTGCCGATGTTCCCTCGTTGGAAGATCGTCAAGGGCAGCATGAGCGATAAGAAGGACGTCCCGAGGCTGCCCTTCACGGGGACGATCATCGACTGCAATTACGCCCTTGACAAGGAGAAGACTCCCGACGCGATGACCAAGGAGGAGGTGCAACCGTTCCTGGAGTCTTTCAACGCCAAGACCACCGCCCCGGCATGGACAGTCGCTAACTTTTGCGGTTTCGTCCAACAAAGCGATTTCCTGGAGGTGATTGACAATTACTGCTCCGGCCGCGCGGAGCGGTTCTTCTGGCACAAGCAGAACGTGAACATGAACCCCAACAGGACCGTGCGCTACAATGACGTTGAATGTGGCGTCCTGGGTACCATGTAAAGAGCGATGCCCAGGGGGAGTCTACTAAAAAGCCGGAGTGGATGTTCAACTTTGATACTGGAGAAGGTGAACGTGTGAGCCGCGCGTCACTTTTGCGCGGCTTCCCGGTTGTGCACCAGATGTTCAAACGCGACAACAAAGCCGTGAATAATCATCAGAAACCCCAAGCTCTGTTGATGGAGCTGATCCAGTGCCACATGCTCGGTGACAATCCGGGCAAGATGGATGAGAACGGCCATCCACTCAACTGGATTCTCGACGCTTGCTGCGGCGTCGGCTCGACGTCCATGGCCGCCATGAGGGGTGGTATGAACGCGATCGGCTTCGACCACGACCAGTTCATGGTCAGCTCTGCGCAGCAACGGCTGATCAATTTCGACAACGAGCCCGATCAGGACGCCGAGACGAAGCCAAAACACAAGAGCGAACCGACGGCGAAGGGCAAGGAAGCGGCCACTGCCGAATCTGAGGAAGAAGAGAATGATGCAGATGAGGAAGATGAGAATGATGAATAAAATAGTAGGATTTGTCGACCGCCCTGACTGATAGTATCAGTCATGCCTCGACGGTATAGGGTGAAAAGTACTCTACTCGTAAACATTTGAATAAAGAATGATACATGTATGCATATTTCGGTGTTTTCATTGTACGCATACTGCACTTTTCTACCGTGTTGCCTTTATGTATCCCTATTTCGCGCATAAATATCACTAAACCCTGATTTTTTTGAAATATATATAAATCCAAAAATGACATATGATAATATCATTTTCATCGAATAGTGTGTTGTTGTGGTGGTCGATTGCTCGACGTTACCCTCGTCGCGCAGGCTCTTCTGGCACAAGGGGAACGTGCACATGAACCCCAACAAGTCCGTACGCTACAATGACGTTGAATGTGGCGTCCTGGGGTACCATGTAAAGAGCGATGCCCAGGGGGGGTCTTCTAAAAAGCCGGAGTGGATGTTCAACTTTGATTTTGGGGAAGGTGAACGTCTGAGCCGCGCGTCACTTTTGCGCGGCTTCCCGGTTGTGCACCAGATGTACAAACGCGACGGCAAAGTCGTGAATAACCATCAGAAACCCCTAGCACGGTTGATGGAGCTGATCCAGTGCCACATGCTCGGTGACAATCCGGGCAAGGTGGATGAGAACGGCCATCCACTCAACTGGATTCTCGACGCTTGTTGCGGCGTCGGCTCGACGTCCATGGCCGCCATGAGGTGTGGTATGAACGCGATCGGCTTCGACCACGACCAGTACATGGTCAGCTCTGCGCAGCAACGGCTGATCAATTTCCACGCCGAGCCCGATCAGGATGCCGAGTTGAAGCCCAAAACGAAGAGCGAACCGACGGCGAAGGGGAAGGAAGCAGCCATTGTTGAGTCGGATGACGAAGAAGCACAAGAAGAGGCCGAAGTAGAGAGTGATGAATAAAATAGTAGGATTTGTCGACCGCCCTGACTGATAGTATCAGTCATGCCTCGACGGTATAGGGTGAAAAGTACTCTGCTCGTAAACATTTGAATAAAGAATGATACATGTATGCATATTTCGGTGTTTTCATCGTACGCATACTACACTTTTCTACCGTGTTGCCTTTAT
>LGRX02003101.1:0-15377 GCA_001247695.2 Cymbomonas tetramitiformis | reverse complement strand
ATCCTTATATATATATCTCTCACTTTCTATCAGGTTATCGGCCACCACTTGTGGGTGCTCGTGTTTTACTTTTGATCCTTGGAAGGGTGAACCGAACTTCCTCGAATCCGCCGCACACCGCCGGCAGCTGTTTCGTCCTTACGGCAGCGACTTAAACCAGACCCCGGCCACCGTTGAGGATCGCGGCCGAGTCCAAAATTTTATCACCAAACCGTGGGCAATTTGGGCCAAAGTTGAGCCCTGTTGTTTTTGCGTATTTTCAAACAATCCCGACCGCCGCAACCGACGGCAGTTGTTTCGTCCTTACGACAACAACTATATCACGACCCCGGCCACCGTTGAAGATCGCGGCCGCGACCAGAATTTATCACAGAACCGTAAGCAAATTGGGCTACAATTGTGCCCTGCCGCTTTTACGTATTTCCGACCATTCACAACTACGTGCCCTACACTCTGGACAGCAGCGCCCGAACTGTGGCGAACCTGGCTTACCGCACGTTATTTTTTACCTCACCGCCGTTTCCCTCGTCGAATTTCACCCCAATTTGGCTTTTACATCGCCCGATTTGGTTAATTTTACGAAGAGTTACGTTTTCGACACGCACCCAAACGCGCCCTCGCCTTTCTGGACAGCAGCGCCGCTCCTGCAGGACAACTGGCTGGCCGCACGACTTGTTTGACGTCACCGACGTCTTCCTCGTCAAAATCTACCCCAATTTGACACATCCATCGTTGGATTTGGTTCATTTTTCAGAAAGTTATGTCTTCGCTTGAGAACCCTAACTTGGCGTTCGCGGAATTATCCAGCCAGCGGTCAGCCACCATGTCCGCTGACCGCCAGAATGCGCGCATGCCCGCTGTTCATTCAGCGTTGGCAACTTTTCGAGTCCATCGACGGCATCCTTCACATGGCTATGGTCTGGTGGTGTCTGGTGGTGCTTATGCACCAGACACCAACATCGAGTCTATCGCCTTCGCCAATGACGACAACTCTGAGCACAACGAGTTGCGTCCGCAGCATCCTCCGCTCTCCGCTCCACCCTTCGTGCCCCTTGGCCACTGTGTGGTGGTGTGCGGTGGTGTTACACACCAACCCCACCGATTCTCCCCTCTGCTTGCGCGCTCATTGGCGGCAGAGTGGGGGCACGCCGCATTTTTCACCTTCCATCCCCCTGCCCCCTCTTCGTTGACGCATCCGCTCTGGTGGTGCCGGGCCGCTTTTGGCTCTGGCATCGCACCGGCGTTGGTTGAACGTTGTAGGGGTGAGTATTGCCTCACTGGCGCTTGACGCATGCGATCGAGGGTGACGCCGCCCCAAGCAAGATTGAGAAACAAGCAACACAGTTCGGAAAGGACCCTTCTCCATGCCCACTCGGCTTGTGATTGACTCTCGAGGGAGCCGAACTCTTTAGAATTAGTTAGCAACAGACTTTTGGACAGCTTGGGATGGCACATGCCGGACTGCCCGGGCCGGTTTGGCCCCTAGACCCTGCAGTGCTCCTGTCTCTTTTCCTGGTGACACCTCAACCCCACGGGGTGAGGTGGTGTCACGGGGAGCCCAATCTTGCCACCCCCACAGTAAGGGGGTGGCACAGTGGGTCTCCTGTCTGTCACCCCTCAGCCCGATGTGTCACCAGTGTCCGTTGTCACGTGTATCACGGTGTGCTATAAAACACCTATCACAGTATTTTATATCATCTTAGTATCCGAGAGCACGAGCACCTGTCCCTGCGAGACAGTTTCGCTCCTTAGCGCCTGACATATATATATCCTTATATATATATTTCTCACTTCCTCTCACAGAAGAATAACCACCGTAAGATTCGCTGCTAGCACCACCAGACCCAGAGTCGTGGTGGTCTCCAGAATCGTAATCGGAGGGGTCAGCATCGTCCTCGTAAGCACCACCAGAGTCGTGCTCCTCGTGATCGTCGGAAGAATAGGGGTAGAACTCGTCGTTGTCATCGTTAACCGGATCAACGTGCTCTGAAGAGAGCGAAGCATTTCCATTCGAAATAAATGTTGGCGGGAAAAAATCAGCTGCCGCAACGTCTAAAACACCGCCATGAGACTCCCCTTGGGAACCTGTGCCCAAGGCAGGAGCTTGTGCCAACTGTGAAGGGTAAAATTGCGGAGAGGCCAAGTGGCCATCAAACTCCTCACAATCGTCGTCAGACTCATCGTAATACCCGGGAGGGTACTCCGATTCGTCCTCGCTCTCACCACTCTCAAACACTGCGTGAATGTCCGGCTGCTCAGATGTGCCGATGGAACCAGAAGCAGAATCAACGGAATGAAAGAAATGACGCTCTACACGAACAGGAGGAGCCTGTCGTGTGAGCCTGCGCGTACTGGAGGAGCCAGTCGCGGGTCTTGTGGTCGTAATTTGCGAAGAAACAGTTCGGGTGTCCAAAATCGCGGATCCATTGCCAACGCCCTTCTCACAGAAAGTTACGGCCGGAATCAAAGAAGGATCGGACGCAGCACCACCAACTGCTGCGTCCCCTGAAACAACGAGACTCAAAATAATCGGCTCGAAAGATGCTGGAGGCTGCGGTAAAATCTGAGAAGCATTACGAAAATGAGCTAGCGCTCTAGCTTGGGCCTGGCACAAGGAAATCAACTGAGCGCGTTTAAGAAACTCCACTTTGCCCAATCTCTCATCGCAAGAAAACAAAAGAGCTTGAAGCTCCTCATCGGGCAAAACATCTGCGAGAGCCATCGCGGAAGAAAAGGATCCGTAAAAGAAAGCGAACGCGCGAAATAAATGCCGAAACCACTCCGCCGTAATTTCCCGTAACTGCCGGACCGTCCAAGCTAAAGCGAAAATCAGATTCCGTAGGCCGCGACAAAGATGGCTGAGCTCAAAATAAAGATAGAGCGAATACGAAATAAAATTTACGCTAAAAATCACGATACGCAAGCGTAAAGTGGGACCAAAACCTGTTGGAAAATGCACAGCAGCCACGGGGAGAACGCTCCCGGCGAGATAGAACGAACTCAATAATTGATAACATACGTTAATAAGTAGTCAGACTGACACAAGCAGAGTCACCGAAGATGACATACCGGAAATGACACGTGACAGTACGAACATGTCACAGTGCCAATTCCAGCACCACTCACTGCATCTTAAGTTTCACCTGCAAGTCGCACGTCTCGCCAACCAAAACGATATGTTATTTTGCTCTCAGCTTCTTCACGCACACTCGTAAAAGTACCTCCTCGCATTCATCTATGCGCGTCTGCATACTCACGTTACAGTTGTGTCTGTGTTTCGGATGCGGTTTACTGATTAACGGAAGCTCCAGTCCGTCAGCGAAAAAAAAACCGAGATAATTTCGCGCTCCATATGCATATTTTACTCTTTGCCCGCCCTGAGCACTCCCTTTCTGATGTGAGTGCGAGCAGGGGCAACGTATCGGTCCAAGAGATAGTGCATGGCGTTCTCGGACAACCTTGCTCAAACAATATGATATACCCTGTAACGATAATCTTTATGCTACTTTCGGGGGCGTTATTGCAGCCTGTTTGCGGGCTGTGTGTGTGAAATTGGCTTCCTCAAGGGGTGTTGACCGCAGGTCGTATTTAAAGAGGAGCAGAGAGGGACAAAGACGTTTGCCTTTGCCTAAGATCAGTGGAGAGGAACAGAATGAGCGGAGATGATAACTCAGAAGCTAAAAAGTATCAGGATAGGCTGTCCCGGATGGCCAAGCGCTGGGTAGGTGAGAAAGATGTGGGCACTGAGGTTCGCCAGTTGGACCGTACACGCAGCACTCACCGTCTGGAGCGGATAGCGCGCCATGTTGCGCCGGTTCCAAGTGCGGGAGCCCCTGACTCGTCCGGGAGTGCTGGATACGTGCACGAAACCCGCCAGGTGCCGGTCGCGGCGTCCTGCGAGGTGCTAGTGGTCGGGGGCGGGCCCTCGGGGCTCTCAGCTGCCCTCGGTGCAAGGCGCGCCGGGGCGAACACCATGATAGTTGAGCGCTTCGGCTGTTTCGGGGGCACCATTTCTACTGTGGGCATGGAAACCATCGGCTGGTACCGCTACGAGGGCACCGTCGATGAGGGCAACGGCATCGGTATGGAGATGGAGCGGCAGGCAGAGCGGATGGGAGGAAGCACCAAGTTCCCGTACAACGACAGCATGTGTCTCAACGCCGAGGAATTCAAGTTCGTGGCTGACCGGCTCGTCTCTGAAACCGGAGTCCGGCCGCGGTTACACAGTATGGCAGTGGATGCCATCGTGGTCGAGAACACCATCAAGGGTGTCATCGTTGAGAGTAAGTCTGGGCGAGAAGCCATCATGGCCGATCGGGTCATTGACTGTACCGGAGACGCAGATGTGGCCTATTTCTCTGGTGCGCGCTTCAGTGAATTGCCCTTGGAAAAGAACCTGGGTGTGACCCCGGTGTTCAACGTGAAAGGCGTCGACAAGACGAGGTTCCGAGAATATGTCGCCAATAACGCTGGCACGTATGAGCATTGGGTGAAGGGGTGGGACTACGAGACGTCGGGCAAGGAGACGCATCTGAAATCCCCAATGTTCTCGGACGAGATGGACAAGGCACGCGCAGATAACGTGATCCCGGAGGAGAAGGACGTGGCCATCGTCGGATCGTGGTCAACACTGTCGGAGGAGGGAGAAGTCCAGAACTTGAATCTGGTGCATCTCACGGGGCTGAGCTGTACGAATGTGGAGCACCTTACACAGGCGGAAATGAAGGGGAGGGAGCAAGTAAAGCATGCCCTTAATATCAATCAATACGCTCAATCATGCGGTGCCGGGATTCGAGAACGCGAAGCTCCGAAATACGGCCATGACCGTTGGGGTCCGCGACTCCCGCAAAATCGTGGGGAAATACAATCTCACGGGCACGGACTGCACCAGCCAGGCCAGGTTCTCCGACTCAATCGGGATCTTCCCGGAGTTCCTGGACGGGTACAACATCCTGGTTCTTCCCACTACCGGACGATACATGCAGGTGCCTTATGGGTGCCTTGTGCCTGATGTCGATAATTTATTGGTGGCGGGCAGATGTGTCTCCGGGGATGCTGTAAGCCATTCCATGACGCGCAACATGATGTGCTGTACGGTGACGGGGCAAGGTGCTGGAGTAGCGGTTGCTATCTCTGTGCGTCTAAACCAGAGCACTAAGTCCGTAGACATCAAGAAGGTGCAAGCGGAGTTGGTGAAACAGGGTGTGCGAATCGAGTGAGTGCCACATCTTGAGAACTTTGGGTTTTTTTTGTCGTTTTGGTCAGTGGGCGCAGTAGCCCACCTGTTGCATCAGTGTGGAACTGATGCCTTTTAATTTGCAGCAGAAAAGCAGACAAGCAATTCTGGAATGCACAATTTTGCTAATGTAATATTACATGTGTTCATAGCATGTTTACAACGGTAACAGTCATAATGCTTTAGTGGCACTCATTATCATGAGAATCTGGGCCCATTGAGATTATTCTGCACTGCGACGAAGTCTCCTTTGTTGCTTCGCATGTACACCATTCATCAGGTATTTTTATGTATTCGCATTCATACTTGTATATCGAATGCAGCACAAACCACATCAGAATGGCACCACAGCAGCTGATGGCGAAAGTACATGTCTTGTTAATACTTTACAACGCATGTAATAATGAAATGCATACACGTTGGATTATTGAATGCATCCGATATAACGATACGTAGCCAGAATTAGGCAGGGTCGAATGGATATACATTGTGGCTTTATATAATGTTGAAGTATTAGTTCTTTCCAGCGGTCTAATTCAACGAAATCGATATGGAATTTCGATACCGACATCCTAGATGATCTGGAATTTGATGTTAAAGGTTATCGCGAGCTACAATGCGCACGTGACGATGAAAATAACGTGGAACCCGGAATAAATATCGGGTGCGACGGGTGATCAATCCCTTTGCGCAAGTGGCATGGGTTTGTGGAAGGTTATATAGTCATACGCCCTCCGCACAAAGCGGTCCGCGGTCAGACTAGAGTGGGGCTCAACACTATTTTGTTATAAGTTATGTGTGAACATTTTGGGCAGTTTGTGTGCCTCATAACACGTGTAATTACATGTTTTTTTCGTCGGTGTGACCGTCCGCGAACTTGTTTCCCTTGAGGAGACCTTCAGAACGGTACCTCGTTTGCAAGGTTTGGACACTTGAGCCAGAAGATATTACCAAAAAAATTTCGGATAAGTTAGTGAGAAACTGAGCTCTCTTTTTGAGCTAAGTAGTGTGCGGTCGTGCACATATATATATATATTTCACAACGCATGAGCAAACACAAACAAAGAATAAACCGCCGAAACATACAAATTCTTCACAGATACACTGCAACCCGTTTGGGCTACAGGTGCAATACGAACCCGGGACTGCCTCCGTGCTATTTTGGTGAGTTTGCAGGTGACCGTGAGTATGGCATCATAACCTCTATCGGTTAGCGGAAGACCTGTTATGAAGTCCATCGACACGACTCCCCATTAAGTCATCGGGACCAATGATAGATAGGTGAACTGGTCGCAACGAATGTCCGCGTCTCGTGAACCTCTTCTTCGACACGCATTCAAATGGGCGGGGTAGAGATTCAGAGTTAGTCTTCCACAAGCGTGCTGATCTATGCCTTGCGTGTCAAGCCTGGCTGAGTTTGATGAATCTGATTTTAGGCTTCAGCCATTCAAGCCATCGAAATAAGCCCATCAACCATTCCAGCCGTACCAGCGACCAGCTGACCACGCGACCGACGCGAGCCCTCCACGATATCGTCACATCGATCGATGTGCTCATGTCACCCATGTTTTCCCAGAGATCCCCATATCTTTCTAGAAACCCCCCTATTTTCCCAGAGGCCCCATATTTTCCCTAAAAGGCACCAAAAATTTTCAAAATTCTAAAATTTCTATTGGCCAAAATGAGCCCCCAAATCTTGGATAAATTTTGAAAAATCGGTGTTTGTCCCAACCTGCAATGTCACAATAGCATTCTCGGGACGCCTCCGATTTCCAATACTCCCTTCGTTATTTTTTATGAAATAACAGATGTATATGGTATATATATATCTTATTAATGTGAAGTGAAACACAGGTGACAGAGCTGCCAGTCACTCTAAAGTCAGATAAAACAAATAACGGGCTGGCTTTAGGGATCGGGTGGCCGCGACACATGTGCACAGGCTGCACTGCAAGTGACATCCGAGCGAGGGGTGACACAGGGATGTACCACTGCTCCCCCCTTATGGGGGGAGAAAATTGTCACCTCCATGTCACCACCTCACCCCGAAGGCGGGGAGGTGCATTGCAGGGCCAGCCGGTACACCCGGTCAGGTGGCTAAAAGAAATGTGAGGTTGCATGCTCAGTGGGGCCTTTTTCAACCGAGCTAGATGCAATTCCATGCGTAGGCGCTAGCTGCAGCTCACAATTCACAGTCCGATGTTGCTAATTTAGGATTTTGGGCAGATTGCCCTCCAGATCACCACAGATAGCGGCGGAAGGCGTCCAGATGGGCGACGAGCGGAATGCCGGGCCCTACATTCTGGGAAAATCAGAAGACGTCTAGAAGACGTCTTCTGAACGTCTTCTAGACGTCTTCGTAGACATGATGTCTTCTGGTTTCCAGAAGACGACTTCTGAGTGGAACGTCTCGTTCTGGAAACCAGAAGACACTCTTCGGGGAAGACGTACCGAAGATGTTCAGAATGCCTTCTGGGTTCCGGAAGACATCTTCCCGGAAGACGTACAAAGGACAGTCTTCCCGGAAGATACACGGAAGATGTTCTGAATGTCTTCTTGACCAGAATACATTCTGACATGTGTTATCGACACATATGTGATGATTATGCAATTTGGCCACATAGCTACTTCATACCACACGTACACTCATCGCGTAATCGCATAAGACATTCAGAAGGCGCACGGAAGACACGCAGAAGACATTCCAGGTATCTTCCTAACAGCTTCAGGGTTGTCATCATGCTCTGTTGCTATGATACATAATATACGGCTAAGTTAATTGATAGGTTTATCTACACATACATGTACGATTGCATCTATTCGACATACAGACCACTAAGTACGATGCCCGGCATATTATCATGATCGCCTCTTGCGTCTTGCACCTTTCGGTCGTGAACCATCATCGTCGATGCACTCGAAAAAGTCAGCCTTTAAATCAAATACCACCGCCGTCTTCATCACAGGATGTTTCTTGATTACAACTTGGTGCTCAATTTGAGCCGCCAGGATGAATGGATCAGTAGTGTCCCAAGGTGTCTCGGGATCATCCGGGTCGTATGTGTACACCACCTTTGCGGTATTGTCCGGCCTGTACTTCGAGTTTAGCTTGGCAAACCGTTTTGTCGTCGCTTTGTTGAATTCAGGGAACCACTTTCCCTTCACAAGAATGTACTCTTTCGCGGCCAAGTCGACCGCTTGTAGATGCTATCTACCATGGCGTACCTGATGCGAGTTGGAGCCACAATACTCTGATAGTAAGAATCCCCGAAGATGTCGAGAAGACACACAGAAGACATTCGGTACATATTCTGCGCACATCTACCAAAACGTAATGCACGGACGCACCGGTCAGTCTCGATTTCCTCGCCTTTGATGTTTTCTCCAGAGAAAAAGGCTCGGAAGTAACGTTGACAAGTTTTCTTTGTCTTGTCCTGAGCTGCCGTGCGATAGCATACTCCTCGAACCACGACCGAGCCGAAAGATTGACACACTTGAGGAGGCCCTTCGACGAGGACGAGTGCCGCTCACTGCTTTTGACCTCGGGGGCCATCACATAGACATTGAAATACCCCCCCTTCCCCCCCGTGACTGCCAGTCCTGGGGGTTGACCCCCCTCAGACCTTCTCGATATTTTTTGCCATGGGGGTTTGACCCTCTCCCCCGCACTGATAGTTTGCCTTGGGGGTCGGATGTCGCGAACTTATACACGAAGTGTCCACACAAAAATGACTTCCTATTTTCGGACCCACTGTTACGAAGGCAAAACAAAAATGAGCGTCTGCTGCCTCAACCTGCTACGCCGCCCTACATATTCTCGCTATCTCCAAACAAGTGTAACACCCATCCGTATTTCCGTATCCTGTCACTATCGTAACCACTCGCGTGTATCGTACTGCGCGTGTCATACGTTCGTCACAGAGACTGTTGTCGCAAGTGTCACAACCCGGCTAAGGTACACGATAAGCCGTGGTTTGTGACAGCTGTCGCGAACTTATGCACGAAGTGTCCACACAAAGCACGACTCTCTAGCCCTACTATTAAACAGTCTTACTTATTGTCAGCGCTCCTACAACACCAGCTCGGTACTGCATATATTGTCTTATGTAACTGCGCAGTTAACTTCCTACTGTAACCACACAAAAGTTCAAAATTTTTGATATCTGCTTTTCACGACCTATGCAAGCTCTTTTTCTCAACATCCCCCATCTGTAGCTGCCACTGGTAGCACAGACATTAGATAAGAGCTTGCTCAGCATCCTCTGTTGTAACACCATCCAGCGCGAACTTGCCCATGCTGAAGGTGAACATACCCACTCCAGTGGATTCTCCTCCTCGTAGCATCCTTGCTCGTGTCAAAGGATTTCGAAACACCATAACCCACATACATCTCCTACCAATGGGCCCATGCTCCAAGTGTCCAATCACGTGTAGGCGCCCAGCGTGGCACAATAACTTACGAAAGTACGGTGCCCTGCTCTCTGTCATATTTGTCATATAATGCGATGGCACATGAATGCAAGCCACCACTCTACTGGCCAGCACTGCCAATGGCAACGCAATGTCCAGCACTGCGAACCAAGGTGAGGTTATCACCGCATCACACACCCCATACTTTTCCTTCCAGGCGCGATAGTTGCCCGGCTGTAATGCATTGAGGGCTTCGTGCCATTTCAACTGCGGGTTCCAATCGTTGTTCATGAACATCAGGTGATGAGGCCACTCCAGTGACATCACCTTGCCAATCACACCTGTACCAGCCCATAACAGACTATTGGGGATAGGTGAACCAGTATGCATGTTTTTAGACGGTGTTTTTCTGTTACTATTCTCGGTTTATAGACGACGGGTGACCTGCCACGTCATCATAACGCGCAGTGTAATGCAGACACGTGGCAGCCACGTAGGTTGCGATATGCGTTTATGCGGTACGGTATGCCTTCATTATGCGGTTTGCCATTGTGGTTCGAGTGATCATCGAGCAATCAACGGAGAGAGATATCTTTTTTGGATTGGGTGTGTTCATAAACACAAGCCCCGCGTCAAAAAACGCGGCTATACAACTATCATCACACGGGCATTGTTGCATGAACGGTGTCTTTCGTTTAATTACAAGTAGAATGTTTGCTAGTGTTAGTAGTGTTACAATATATATATGTCGCAAAAGCCATAAGTCAGCTGGTCGTACAACATATCATAGCGTTACTATTACATTGCAAAGTACGTAAGTTGCTACCAGGCAAGCGATCTCGAATTAGTTCATTCCACGCCTTTCAGGCGCCGGAAAGTAATGGTCTACTAATCTATCAGCTCCCAGTATACTCCGTCTTCGTCGTCCATTGCTTCCTCGCACATGAATATTTCGTAAGAACAACGCATACACGCGAAATGTTCGGTATGCTCATTTATCGCAACCCCTACAAATTTAGGACGCCTGTACCCGGCATGTACCCGGCATGTACTTTGGCAAGGTACATATGTACCTACCCACTCCCAACTTGGGGCCCAAAACTCAGTGAAAATCCGAGTTGTAAAAAAGTGCAATATTTTCACATATATGTCAAGGCCATGAGTGACTAAGACATCCTTGACAAGTTTCGATGTAAACAAATGAGTTATTCCTTCAGAAATGGACATCCGGAAAACAGGCTGGCGTGTACCTACGTGTACCCACATGTACCCCGTCGACGGGCACACACTTCCAGAACGGTGCATGCGGGGTGCATGTGTACGCAATCGAGTGCGTACACGTGCACCCGGCATGCACCGGGCGGGTACATGTAGATACATGCCGGGTACATGATCCCGCGTACGCATGCACTCAACGTGTACCATGCAGTACATGCTGAGTACATGCTGGGTACATGGTGTCTCGTACACATGTACCGGTCATGTACCAAATGGCAGACTAGTGCATGTTGGGTACATGTGAACGCACCCCCTTAGTACGACGTGGGTACATAGTAACCCCACGCGCGTTATATATGGCGTGCACGTGTACCGACAATGTACCATGTGTGAATTTAACAATTCACCATAACAAAAACGATCATTATATACAATTACATTTACCTATGTTTATCTATCATGCCTCATCGTCACTGGGATTCTCATCTCGGACAATCTGCTCAAAGAAGTCGGCTAGCGGATCCAAGACCACCGAGGTTTCCATGCAAGGATGCTTTCGAATCACCACTTGAGAAGCAATCTCCTCGGCAAGCACAAACGGTTCTTTTCGATCGAATTCAGTGGCCGGATTCTCTGGGTCCAAGACGTAGAAACACTTTGAAACACTTTCCGCTCCTATGATGGAATGCCTCGCACGCAAAGCGGCCGTTAAAGCTTTAGTTGGCTTCTTGAGCCACGAAATCTTGACAAACACGTACGGTCTTCCTCCAAGCTCCACTCCATAGATGTCATCCACCCGGCCAAACCTGGAATACAAGCATCACCCCCTCCCGACATCAAGCACGTATGCACCATCACATCGATATCAAATCAGTCTCGCACCGCTTGGCTCGTGCATGTTCGGCCCGCACACTACTGCACACGGGTACATGTGCACCCAAGACGTACCCAGTATGAAGACATGACGGGTACACATGCACCCACGCGTTCCCATGTTAGGTGTGTATGTACCGAGGGTGTACGGGTACTGGTGGTACATGATTGTGCACTCACCGGTCTGTTTTTGCCTTTTCCTTTGTTCGCTCGCGACCTTTCGTCCTCACCCTCTCGACGTAAAAAGATCGGAAGTAACATTGCACTGTCTTGAACTTTTTGTCCATGGATGCGGTCCGGAACTTCATCGTACCCACTTGCACTCGATTGAACTTGCGGCATCGAGGAGGGCAACCTTCGAGTAGAGCGCGCTCATACTCTGTGTATTGTCTTCCCAACCATGGGGTGGGGTCCAGGTCGATGTGCATCTTGTACTTGGCGGTACCCGGTGCGCCTTTGACCTGAAGGTGCGCCGTCTGCAAACAACACATGGCGCCTAAGCACTACGGAAATGCCGGGGACGTATGTACCGCGCGTGCACTGCATTACGGGTGCAGGCTAAATACACGTGTACCGGGCCAGCACTGGAAACGGTTGCGACCGGGTGCACACGTACTGACCTATGGTACATGGTGGGTACACGTGCACCCGCAATGTGCACACGTGCACCCGCAATTTCCGATTTTTTTATTTTTGCGTAGAGCATTTTTAGGAATTCGCTTGTGGTCGAATGTTGGTAGGTTGCTCCAGTATTTTGTGTGTCCCTTCTCCTTGCTCTCCTGAGCCATTCCCTGAAGTTTCCTAACGTCTTTCCCGTCGTCATGTTGTGCCGTGCGCGTGCATTTGCGTCCCTCGTTGTTAGGGTTATTTTAGGGTTCGCCTTTGTACTACAGTAGTTCCGTTTTAAGTGGGTGGGTGGTAGTGCGTCATTTGGTTGGTTGGGGTGCTTATTTTGGGCCTGTCTTGTCCATCTCGGGTGTCGCTGTAGTGTTTTCGCTGTTGTCGAGTTTATGGTTACAGCGTTACATTGCCCTGAATCCATATCTGTAACGCCCCTAATATCATTTCCTTGGCGGGCCTCATTTTTTGTATGTCGTCCCCTAGTTGTGCAAAACATTTGGGGTGTTTCGGTGTGTTTTCCAAAACATTTTACTTTTACGTAGAGCATTTTTGGGAATTCGCTTGTGGTCGAGTGTCGGCAGTTCGCCCTCATACTTTGTGTAGCGTGTCTCCCTACCCTCCTGAGCCATTCCCTAAAGTTTTTTCCTGCCCCTCTCTGTATATGGGGCTGTGTGAACACATTTGTGTCTTTAATTGGTGGGGTTTCGGTAGGGTTCGCCGGCATATCGTGGTAATGTCGTGCAAACTTGCCGAGTGGGAATGTAATCCTAATATTGCTATCAGTGTACCATGTATTCTTTTGTTTAAGTATATATATGCAGCGGTACATTGCTGCCGTCCTCTTCTGTCGTTCACCGTCGTTCACGTCCACTCACCCATGTCATGGCGATGTTCCACAATCGTGTTACGAAGTACGTTATCGAACGCCGCCGCTGCCGCCGTCTCGTCGTCAACCACCGGGCTGTGGCACATGAGGCGGAGGGGTTTTGGAAGGCTCCTTCAGGTTGAAGCTGTACGTCAGTACACATGTACCAGTGATGTACCACAGCTCTGGTGCACATGTACCGGCCATGTACACGTTGACAGGACCATACTAGCAATGTCGGTACAATGGTACAGGGCCAACATGAAATTTCGTATGCGAACATGAAAATTTTGGCAGGGCCTCCGGCGCACAAGGTAGGTGACACGAACGGAACTGGAGGCGGTCCGATCTCCTAAGGGGGTCTCGTAAGGTACTAAGGTACCCCCTGACATCAACAATGATCAAGACGATGCATGCGCGCGTACCTTACTCGCACCGGTAGCACGTACTTGCAGGGTTCGGCCCACGTATCACTTCGGCCGACGCCATGATGGAGAACGGTGAAGCCGTGGCCAAGGAGACCCTGCGCACGGTCAACGCGGGTGCCAAGGCGGACAATGTGGCCGAAATGGAGGGTGCCGACGACCCGCCGCCCCCCCCGAGCGTGAGGCTTCGTGCCCGTGCTTTCGGAATAATTTACGGTGTGTTCCTGGTGCGTGTGTACCGGGCATGTACGCGGTACTGTACACCGTCGTACGTACTCATGCGGTGCATGCGTACCTTACTCGCACCGGTAGCGCGTACTCGCAGGGTACCTGCGTTCTGGGTGCGTAATGATTGTACCGGATGAGTAACTCGTGTGTTTCATCTTTGCTCGATCACGTGATTTGATATCGATGTGATGGTACGTGCTTGACGTATCGGGAGGGCGGGGGATGCTTATGTTCCAGGTTCGGCCGGGTGGATGGCGTCTATCGAGTAGAGCTTGGGGGGAGACCGTACGTGTTTGTCAAGGTTTCATGGCTCAAGAAGCCAACTAAAGCTTTAGAGACCGCTTTGAGGGCGAGGCATTCCATCATAGGAGCGGATAGTGTTTCGAAGTGTTTCTACGTCACAGACCCAGAGGACCCGCTCACCCAATTCGATCGAAAAGAACCGTTTATGCTTGCCGAGGAGATTGCTTCTCAAGTGGTGATTCGAAAGCATCCTTGCATGGAAACCTCGGTGGTCTTGGATCCGCTAGCCGACTTCTTTGAGCAGATTGTTCGAGATGATAATTCCAGTGAGGATGAGGCATGATAGATAAACATATATTTTAAGAAATGTAATACTGTAATTGTATATTTATAATGATCGTTTTCGTTATGGTGAATTAGTAAATTGACACCTGGTACGACGTGGGTACACGTGCACGCCATACATAACTTGGGTGAGGTAACCATGTACGTACCCAAGGCGTACTAATGGGGAGCGTTCACATGTACCCAACATGTACTAGTCTGCCCGATGGTACATGTCAGGTACACGTGTACTTTAGGATTGTAGGTGCATATGCACCAAGGATGTACCCCGTGGTACTTGCTAGGTGCACGTGTACGGAATGATGGCCCGTACACGTGCACCCAGCATGTACCATTTGGTACACGTGTACGGGGGACCATGTACCTGGCATGTACCTACATGCACTTACCCAGTGCATGCCAGGTACACGTGTACTAATGACCATGTACCATGCATGTACCTACGTGTACCCGTCCGGTGCATCTTGGGTACACGTGCACGCGTTATAGAATCCGTGCATGTGTACCCGGCATGTACCTGAACCGTACATGTGTACCCATATACGGGTACACGTAGGTACACGCCAGGTACACGCCAGTCATTTTTTCGGGTGTCCATTTCTGAAGGAATAACTCAATATTTTACATCAAAACTTCTCAAGGCTGTCTTAGTCACTTATGGCCTTGATATATATGTGAGAATATTGCACTTTTTTACACTTCGGATTTTCACCCATTTTAGGGCTCAAAATTGGGAGTGGGAAGGTACATGCGTACTTTGCCCAAGTACAGGCCGGGTACAGGCCGGGTACAGGCCGGGTACAGGCCTCCAAAATTTGTAGGGTACTACTACTACTACTACTACTACTACTACTACTACTACTACTACTACTACTACTACTACTACAACAACACCAACAACAACTACTACTAC